>CAUHTR010007429.1:0-13823 GCA_959609185.1 Schmidtea polychroa | reverse complement strand
ATCCTAGAGATTATTTGAAAGATTTGGAATGATAAAATGTGTTTTTTACGATACCCGCGTCACTAGTCAACAATAACTCAACCGCCTCCGCATGAAATGTGTTAACTGTTTCACAATATTATTTTTTCGATATTTCATTAAAATCACGGAAATTTATAAGATAATATAAAATTACTAAAAAACGGAACGCCATGTAAAACTATTTAAGCGCAAACTAAAAACAGAGTGTCACAAAAATATGCTACGCAACCCGAATCAACATGAAAAATGAGAATTTGTGTATTTAGTCTCGTAATTTATGATAATAAATGAGGATTTATAATTGGTATTTGTGTTATAAATTATACTTTATTATTATATTTATTTATATTTATTAATTATATATTTTGCAACATAAATATCGATAATTTTATTATGTATATTTTTTATATTTTCAACATTGCTTTCTAAATTAGGGGTCTCAGACTCTATTCATCACGAGAGCCGAAACTAAAGTTCAGAGTTGAAGATCAAATATATTTTATATTTTAATCTGAATTCAAATCGAGCAGTTTGAAATGGTTCATAAAATTTCGCAACTCGGTTTTTATTTGGTTTAAGATGAGCCATTTGACAAACTTTGAAAAAATTGTTTAAAAAATTGTTCAATTGAGTAAAATACCAAAAAAACGAAGAATCTCAATCACCCCTTTTTCATCGTTAACAAAACCCATAAAAACTTAATAAGATAACAATTTAGATACATCACAATCAGAGCTTGTATACATTCTTTATTAAAGTTTAGCAAATAAATAAAACATTATGTTTTTATTTTTAAACTTCGGAACGTACAGAAGACACTTAACATATAAATATGGCTTCGGCTTTTAATCATACCTATCAAATTAATTTAACAATTAAATCATAATATTTGAAATTTTCATACAAGTTTTCAGTCATAAAAAATAAATTTTAATCCGAATTAAAGATCATTCTATGGGATATTTAAAGCATTTTTCAAATTGACGAAATCATTCCAGGGAACAAACAAAATTTACAGTAGTCATTAAATGAAACTCCATTTTCTCCATTATAAACACATAATCATTTGAATATATTAAGAATTTCTAATTAGAGTCACTGCTATTCCTGAACAGTGAACATCATAATACTTCATTACTTAAATGTAATCCGTTGAAAGTCTGCAAACATAAAAGAATTTTTTAATATCAAAGTACATACGTATGAATTTAAATACGATTAATGACTTTCACTTTATTCTTGAAATGGATTACGTCTAGAAATCAAATAAAATATCTCGAATTATTTCAATAGTAATTAAAAAATCTGGCCATTATAATAAAAAATCTATTGTAAAATTTAGAAAAATCAAGATAATCAATTTAAATAAGACTAATTGTCAAAAGAATTCAACGAAATTATCAAAAGAGAATCAATTTTGTTTTTTTTATGTTCTTATAATTGTATTATTATAATTGTATTCTTATGTTCTTATACATTTGCTTCCGAAATAATGAATATTTATACCTGGAAATGTTGAAACATTTCAAATTTCTAATATTGAGAAGTGGACAAATTAACTGATTTATCAAATTTTTTTCTACTAATTATTTTTTATTTCATAGAAAAACCCTGCTATTTTAACCTTTCGGGGTCCAATTTTATTTTTGGAATTTAAACATTCTGATCTAAATTAATTTTTTTCGAAAAAAACAAGTTCAAATATATTTTAATTATTTTCATTAATCAATTTGAATTTGAATTTCTTTTATTTGATCAATCATTTAATCATTTATTGAAAATGTTATTTTACTTTTATGTTATGGAGTTCAGTAAAATATGAAGGGATTCAAAGGTTATGTTAAGGAAAATTATTTAGAAAAAACTTCTTATTGCAATGCAAAGCAAAGTTAATTGTTTAAAAATTTATTTAAAAAACAATTTTCATATTCTGATGTTACAAAATGAATGAGAGGAGCTGTTTAAATATTTCAAACTAAATTGGAAATTCTTTTTCAACCTATTGTTTTGGTTTGGTTTCAAATAGTTACTAAATTGTACCATAATTATACTTCAATATTCTACCTAATGGAACGAATTCTAATGTAATCTACGATTTCTCCACTCTACAACTGCCTGTGGAATTAACAAAATAATTATCTTGTTTTCCTTTCAATATTCGATAATATATACTAATTAATTAATGCTGACCTTTACCTTCTTTATTCCACATTAATTAATTAATTTATTTATTTATTCATTGATTTTCTTTTGTTTTAGAATAATTTCTCAAGTCCTTCTTAATGTTAATTAATAATCATTAATACTCCATTTGTTCCCCAAAATTATTTTAATAAATTTAATCTTTAAATGCACAGTTTAGTATAGATGCAAAATTGCAGAAAAATGAACAATAACATCTGATTCGTGTAAACCGGATTTTTAAATGAGCTCTTCTCAACTATTAAAATTACAATAATTGAAAAATATTTTTTAACCATCATATTTCCTTGAAGATTGAGAAAATGTAAATATGAACAATAATTAAGTACAGATAAGTGAATGAAACAAACAATGGATTGATATTCCTTTTATAATTCATTTCATAAAAACAATTACTATTATAAGCCGTACTATTTGGAAATGGAATAAAAAAAAATTCAAGGTATGAAATATTTTGAAGACTTTTAAGAACAAAAATTAAAGATCTTTGTACATGAAAAAATAAGAAATCCCCTGAAAATAAGCTATAATGACTCTTAAAGCAAAAATTAATATAAGACCCGCTCTCATTTTCGGGGAAACACAAAAAAAGAAGTGAATCACGATATAAACAATTCAGTAATTTCGATATGATTTTGAACTATGAAATTTTGGTCAAATGTGAAAGAAATGTAACTTTAAATTTAAAGGGAATTATTGCAATTTTTTTATTGAAACTAATTCATTTGCTTACTAATGCAATATAATATAATTATTTTTCGTTATTCCTACATGATCTTAAAATCATGGGGGTGGCTAGAAAATATCAAATCTTTTCAGCTAAATCACATTTTTTTCTTTATCTTTTATATCCTTAACCTTTAATCTGTTTGCATTTATAAATTTTTATCATAATTGCTTACTTAAGCTTTTTATATAGAATTTCCTTAGAAATATTCTCATTGTTAATTTAAATTATATTTGTTCATTAAATGAAATTTGTTAAACGTTTGTTTCATTTATGCATGTGATATATTAAAAGGCTGAACAACATTTCAAACAAATTATTAATTAAAAGCAGTTTCTCTAAAACTGGAAATTTTATTTGTTGATTTTGTTCAATTTTAATTTTATTATTTGCTGGTACAAATATAAACATTTATTTGATTAAATCTTTTAATATTATATGGTTTTCTTTTCAAATTTAATAATTCAGATAATTTTTCTCGAAATATTTTATTAACCAATTTATCTAATTTATGATTTTGAAAAGCTAGATAAATTATGAAAGTTTATTGCTTCTTTTATTAAAGCACAAAATATCATCATAATGGGAATTTTAGTTTTTTTATAATCTTGCAAGATAAATCTAAATTAGAGACTTCAAATTAAAATTATTTCTTTTAAGTCACATATTTAAATTAAGCTCCACTAAAATGTACAATCCATGGCAAGTTTGTAAACCTTTGCTTGTCCAATCATGTTTCGTATATCAATTTCCTGTGCTTATGTATCATATGTGATACACAGGACAAGCAAACGGTTAAAAATTGAAATGCATCACGTTTTTGTCGTTCGGTTATTTGACTAAAAAGATATGAAATGACATATCGCGTGGTAAGACTGACATTTCTTCAATATATCTGCTGAGGAAAAATTAGTTTCCAAAGGTAAAACGTCTCATAGCGGGAATAGAAATGAGAAGAGTTTAATTGTAATGCTATACATAATAAAGATAATTTCGATAAAATAATGTCAATACTTATTGAAAGACCAAGAAAAAATTTTGGTTCCCCAAATTTCGAATTAACAATCATTTAAAATTTTATAATTAATTAATTAATTAATATATTTATTAGTTTTGGAGTTACTTCGTAAATTTTCAAGAATTAGAAATGTGTTTATTATCAAAGATTTATATTCATATAATAAAAGTATATATTATCATTCTAAAGTGATCACAGATGTAATTGAAAATAACTTTTATGACATAGCATTTTTTGCAAAGTTAGATTCAAAAATATGTACACTTGTAACTTCTTTTCCTTTAAGCAAGCAGCAGTTTATGTAAACATGGTAAATTATTTATTCTTTGAAAGTAAATTGAGATATTTTTGAAATGTTAAATATTTTCTAATATCAGAAGTTTTCTATCTTGATATTTTGATACATTAGAAAGTAACAATAATATTTTGAATGTCCCACGTAGAATATTTGTAGCGTTATGTGAATTATCCTTACATATAGTTTTCATTAACCATGCTGATTTATTATACTAAATAAACGTTATTCATAGTAATATTTTCTTCTTTATAAAACATCAGTAATGAACGGAAACCAAAATAAATGTTTAATATTTTTTTCAAACCAGAACTGTTATATACAATGAATATTGTAATCATTTATAATTTATTAAATAATATTATTAAGAATCATTATTATCTAATAAATAATATTATAGAAATTAAAATGTAGTTATTAATATTAATTAAATACACTAATTAATCAAATTAACCCCTTAACTGTCTTATATATTTATTCGAGTCGAATGGTCCAAAACTTGTGCATTTTTTAAATAAAATAAAATATATTCTATTTCAAAATACATTTGCGTTTTTCGAGTTTAAAGCTCATATGAGATTATATAATAATAAGAAAAACTTAATAATGACTTAATAATAATAATAATAACTTATGTTGAAAAATAATAAATAATAATAACAGATCCGTAATAATGGTTATAAAAATAAAATTATTAATAAATACTAAAGGAAAAAAATAAAAATATATCTATTGAAAATGGATATTATTTAGTAAGAGGTTTGATCCTCTATGAATCTATTTTTGTATCAAGAGATTATTTATTTACTAGAGATAAATTGGATTATTATAAGTAAGATAACGCTCTGGCAGATTCGTTAGTTAAATCTAAAGATAAATGTGTTTTTTTGATTGTATTTAAGCATCATGAGGTTTTGTAGATTTAATAAAAATTCAAAATTCTAATTTAAAAATTTCAAGGTTTTAGGTGAGATAAACGTGGAGAAATGAAATCTCAAACTAGACAAATATGTCAAAGCTTTAATGTAGAAATTGGATATAAATTTGAAACAAAATGAAAAGATTGAACCAATATCACTTTTAATACACAATAAAGACATATCCAATACATGACTAACAGATTTGGGAAAATATAAATTTTTAAAACTCAATACTAAAACTTAGAATGGCAAAAATTAATTTTTAAACAATGTTGACAAAGAAAATGCAACATTTCATATTCAAATTCTATTTCGAATAACGAATTTATCTATATAATTATCTATATAAAGTTTATATTATATAATTTATATTTTGTTTGAAAGACTTAATACATTTCAGTCAAAGTCAAAACCAAAGAAATTGCATTAAAAAATTAATTCAAGAATTTCTTTTGAGTTGTGTAAATATGAATCATAAAAGAAAACAAAAAACCTAGCATCCATTAATTTCTCACCAATGAACATTTTGATTATATTCTGTGAAAACCAGAAAATTGTTTGAATAAAATCATATAATGGCATATTTGATCTTATAACTATTAATTCAATTTCGCAAAACAGAACTTTTTCATTGACTAAGTTTTCTGAAAATTACAATGAAAATGCAGTAGAGAATTGTGTCAAACGAAAAATATTTGAAATTAAGTATTACAGATTACAAAAATACGAAAAGAATTTTTCTAAATTTTTGATTTTATTGATAATAAGTTTGATTATAGCTTGTACTTATTTTACGAAAGTAATTGAAAATTTATTTTTTATCATTTTAATAATGAATATATGTTTTAAAACTGGTTAAAAATTATCATTTTATAGAAAATAAAATGGAGATTTTAATCTATTTTAAATACCATCAAAAATCAAAAAAATTATAATTTATCGATATAAGCAATTCCAATGTTTACATTTTAAAATATATTTGTAAAAAATATTTGACGATATTTGTTAACTTAATTTTGAAAATCAATCTTTAGTTTTAAATAAAGAATTACAATATATTTACAAAAATCAAATGGCGGAGAATTTTTACTGATAATAGATCTTAAGTAAAAATTAGTTGACACTCCTGCTATAGATCAATGTTTTGTTTTATATTTAACACTAACTTTGTTTTTCAAATGTTCATTCTTATTTATTTTTTTATTCAACAGCATTAAAAGCAAAAGGAATTTTTGTCACCATATAAAAATTAAAATTATTTCTTACTATAACATTAATTTTACATTAATTTTATATAATAAATGAACTATGTTCTATGTTTGTAAATGCACTTTATTTTTATTTATATATTAATCTATCGCGCCTTACTTTATTCTTAAACAAATATGTATTAATTTCCATAATGAAAACGTTAATTGTCTCTTTTTCGACACCAAAAAATGTCTCAAATAAATTATAGTAAAGCTCTTAATAAAAGAGCATTTCATAATTCATAAATCTTTACTTACTTTTATATACTTTTAAATGCTTATATTTTTAATATTTTCATTCTTAATAATAAAAACTATGAAATATAAAACTTATTAACACTATAAATAAGTTTTATTTTATTGGATTTTATTTTAATAACTTTACAATAAAACTTCTTTAAAAGATTTCTTTTTTAATCTTACAAACGAAAGGCATGTATATAAACAAATTTGGATAATTTCATTCATAAATTTACATTAATTTAAATTTTACTTCTATTTTAACATAAACACCAAGTAGAGAATACTCAATATTTCTAAACTATGAGCACGAATTTAAATTTTTCACAATTTCTGGTCGACTCGGAATTTTACTTAACATTTATTTTCTCTTCAATTTCATTATATATATATATATATATATATATTCATATTCTTCACAAAACAGAAAATTTGAAACAATATATCAATTTGAATTTTCATAAAAATTTGTTGATTTTTATTATTAAATGACAATTATTCAAAGATTTATGTTATTACATGAAAATATTAATATACTATCATGATAGCAGTGGAACAATCAACGGATAATCTATGATCATGCATGTATGTTTTATGGCTTTTAGGCTGTGTTTATCTAAAATTTGTAATCTACTTCTTTCTCATTTGTCGAAACAAATTATTAGGATCAATCGTAACTTAGCATGGGAGGATGAGAATCTCTCAAAGACTCGTATTGTA
This sequence comes from Schmidtea polychroa, assembly GCA_959609185.1. NCBI lineage: Eukaryota > Metazoa > Platyhelminthes > Tricladida > Dugesiidae > Schmidtea > Schmidtea polychroa. Next base: position 6,430 of record CAUHTR010007429.1, on the reverse strand, counting down.
TTAAAAAAAATAATTTAGCATTTCAGAAGAAATCTATTGTTGATTGTGCTTACTTTTATTGAAATATAAAATTCTTTTACATTCTTTTACATTTTTTATTTGAATTTCTCAACTACTTCTGATTTATTAATTCAACACACAATTTTTCTTCTTGTCTCTTGTCCAACTGTTTTCCTGTTTCTCAATAATTTATTTAAAATCTCCTAGCTAATTTCTCTCGTTTCAAATTTTTCCATCTCTCGGATTCCACATGTCTTTTCTTTTCTTTATCTCGAATAGGCTATGGAGATAAGAAGATAGTTTTAACTTTGTTTTTGATTTTTCTTCTTTTGCGCTTGTACTTGTTAATTAAGAATGATCTTCTTTAATTTATTTGTCTGCTTTTATTGATTTTCTTCTGTTCCCTTCTCATTTTTCAATATCTCTTGTCCACTCTTCATTTCACTGAGTTCCAGAACAACACCTTCATTTTACGCATTAAATAATTATTTTTGTTTTATTATTTAGGTATCCTTAACAAAAATAATAACTAACATTACTATTTTTATTCATATATATATTCAAAAATAACAACAAATTAAAACAACTAAAATCGCTAAATCTCTTTTTGTTTTGGTTTTATTTTCATTATGTAACAAAAAAGTCAATTGTTATCGAAATAACATAAAATATTTTAGAAGTTCAAATAAAAGAGGATCAACAAACTTAACAGTGAGATTTTTATTAGTAGGTAAGTTAGATATTTTTATGTTACAGTAAATAATAATGGCCAGAAGATAACGGTTGAGACTATTGAAAATTTGAAGAAATGAATGAACCAAAAGTCAAAAAACATTCTTAATGATATGATTAAATCTTAAAGCTATCTTCACAAACAAAACAGAAATAACCAATAAATATTTTAAAAATAATTTTAGATATTCTGTTGTTAGATGAATAAAATGATCAATAAAATTCTTAAAAATAACCACAGATTTTCGATTAAAATATTTATTGGGGATGTTAGTATTAAATATGTAAATCCGATATGCTTTTTTATTTTAATTTATTCGATTTTATTTTCTTGAAAGAAAAATACTTCAAATGATAGATTTTTAAAATAAAATTATTTTAGAAGTTTTGTTTGATTCAAAAAAGAAATAGAAAATAAGCAGTAAAAACAGTAATAATGTATTTTAGGATTTGAAAATAAAAAATATATAAAATTACTTGAAGTATATCCTACATCCATTGATGAGATTGAGCTCTTTCAAAATAATATTGCTTCTTAGATTAAAATGTTAATAATGTTAAATGAAATAAGTATGGTAAGTAAATAACAATTTTTTTAAACTTTGGGATTTTGAGATAATGTGTCCTAGTAATCTATTGAAAAATATTGATTCTGAAAATAAAATCCCAATAGAATTTCTCAAACATTTCTTGGGACACAGTACAATGAATTTCGAAATGGTTAATTTGATCTTTAATATAAAATATGCGGGAACGAGGTTGCTTTACTTTTAGATTTGAACTATAAATAATTATTTTTTCCTATTCTAATCGAATTTTCGGCACTGCCTTTCAAGTATTGTTTATTAAAATATTATTTGGAAAAAACAGTGCTTAAAATTTGAAAAAAATATTGATCTATATTCGAAATCTAAATGAAGATAACAGAATTTCTAGAAGAAAAAACTGATCAATTATTAACAAAAAATAATTGATTTTAATGATATTCTACTACTGACTATTTATTATAAATTCTTTTAAAATTTAATAATTTATTTTTGTTTATTATTGTATAAAAATTATTCTGATTAGAGCGAAAAATTAGATTACTAATTTTAAATACCCGTATATTTTCCGTCTGTTCATGTACTTGAAAATGTTAACTAAATTTATTGATACACAGATACTTGAATACTCCAGTTGGATACATTGGCCTTCAAAGATCAGATTAAACATATATTAAAACTTAGTGAATATTAATTGTATGTTATTAATAATTGTTAATAATTCGAAAATAAATTTATAGTATTTCTTTATGGTTCAATAATATCTGGGTTTTGAGTATTCCAAATAGTGAAGAAAAACAAAAAAATTTAATTTGAAAACAATTATAATGACTTTATGCTCACATTATATGATTAGAAAACAAAATTTAAAAACATCGTAATTGTTTTGCATCATGTTCAGAGTCTAGTTTATCCTAGTTACACCACTGATAAAGATACTTTTGTCGGTAAAACGGATAAGAACTGGACCGACCATGATACCACTTCGCAGTTTGTTGAATATATATACAAAATGAATAATAATTATCAATTGGAAAAAATCTCCCAGACTTATTAATCTAATTGTAAAATCATCTGTCTAACTTTTAAAATTTCATTCATTTTCAAAAAACATTTTACAAATCAAAGTTTTATTAAGATTTTTTAATTAAAAAACGATAAATGTGAAACTTGGATTTAATGATTAATGCGTGCATAGTAAAATTAAATCTAATCAGTGAAAAATCTATTTAAAAAAAAGCAAGATAAGGTACATTTTCATTATTTTGCACCGAAACGATAAGTATTAATGTCATATGACATTTTTTAACGTAGCAAAACTACATTTTGGTCATCTAACAATTCATGTAACACTGACTGTACTTTAACCTTAATTTTTTACTTAAAAATAATATTAGGTTTAAGCAAACAATAATAAATTTAGGACTGTCTATTTAATCTCGACCGTTTTTACATGATTTGAGTTTAATTTATTACGACATAAAGATAAATTGATAAAATAAAATCATACGCATTTGTTTTATCAAATATATATAATGATAAATTAACGAGGCACAAACAAAGATTAAATAATGTCAGCTAAAAAATATATTATATAACTGAAATTCGTATTAGTTAATTAATAATTAAATTAATCAACCTTTCATTTGTGTAGAATATTTATACATATTTTAATTCACTTTTAAGAAAGAAAATATAAATTACAACGTAATATTACATTTTAATTTATCACAATTAAAATAGAACTTTGATATTGAAGCTTTAATTAAAATTGGTTTTTTATGCTGTTGTGAATTAAATAACAATTAAAAAATATTTTGAAATCTCTAAAAAAGAAAATTTTCTCAATTAAATAACTAAAAATAGTCTAACTAAAAAAATATACCATAATTAAAGTATAATAATTAAGTTAACAAAAAAATTTTCAAACCTAGATGATTCGGGTCCAAAATCTGAATCATTCCTAAGTACTGATGAAGCAGAAAATCTGATAGAATGTGAATCCTGCAATATTCCCGTTGCACAATAACCATCAGCGTCTTTTCGAGGTGCTGCATGAAATGAAGAAATTAATAAAATCCATTCAGTCGTAGTCACACCACTTACATGTTTCGACATTCGCTGATAATTGCGATGAAAGGAAACAGATTGTGATTAGAAACCAACAATCGAATTCATTGCTTGAGAACCGCATCAATTTAAAATGATCGAGTATATTGCGAGCAGTCCAATATCAATGAAATTGCAAACAGTCAAATAGCGCACATGCGTATCGAATTGACTACTTGACTCTGATGGCAGCATGTGTGTGCATTTGTATGTGCTGTTAGATCTCTATCTACTCGAAAAATAATTCATTGTGATTGGCTGATGTCTAACTACTCAGATCTCGGTGTCTGTATTACTCCAAAGTATTATTTGATCCATGTTTTTATGAGTTAGGATTTTAATTCGATTATTGATTTTTAAAATCAATTTTTTATTAATCTCTTTATGTGAAACGCTGAAATTTTACTCCGTATTATTCAAAACCCAACTGAGGTGTTGAATAAAATTGTACTTTCCGAAAATTATTGTTATTGAAACTGATAATAAAATTAATCTCTTCGAATGAAATGTTCGCATATTCAAACGAAATTCGGTGAAAACCGATTTATAATATTTGTTTTCATTGGTGAATAAATTTTAAAAAAATAAAATAAATTGTTCTTTTCTTTTTTTTGAGGATTGGAAAATTTTTAATTTAAAAATTAAATTTGTTGATTTTGATAATTATTGGGAACGTGCTATACGTGTTTGGGATAATAATGAGCTTTCGATAGGAATAAGCTTTGAATCAGGCTCCTCGTGTTCCGTAGAAAATTACAATTTATTCATTACTTATTAAGAACACAAAATTTTGGGGAAAGTTTCCTAGGGATTTTTCCGCGTTCAGTGACCAATTTGCAATTCTGATTTTCGACAATTTGCTTGAGACTTTACGGTTTTCCCAATTATTATTTCTATTTATTTGACCTGATTGCCATCATTCACTAAGGTTAATTACCCATGTCATGTCCACTTTGCGGTACGAACAAACAATTATTGAAACAATTCTTTCTACAATGACTGATTAGTTTTTCTTCTAAGCGTGTTTAACCTGTAGCCCGGGACACCATATTTTGCGGCCCACGCATGGTACACCAAAGCGCAATTCATAATCATTTTATAATCTGGTTTTCAAAGTTCTTCGTTAACTGCTTGGCTAAATCCGTGAGCAGAGGAAACTTAAGTTCATACTCTATTTTAAATTTTTGCTGAACACACTTTTGATGGGGTACAAAAAACGGATCATAAGGAGGCAAATTTTTGATTTGATTATTGAATAAGGTTATATTATTAAGGATGGATGCATTTAGTGGATCTAAATTAATCCTGTGCTATCCAGTTTCATAGACAATTCAATTATAAATGACTGATATATTTTCTTTTTGAAAGAGCAAATAATAATTTGTGAATGGATTGGCTCATATTTGGAAATTGGAAAGACTAGAGAAATAATGGGACCTCGATTTGTTGGCACATTGCTATAGATTCAATTATCTATTCGCGATTTACTGATCCAACCTTCAAGTAGATTTGTAACATATGTCTGCCGATTATAACCTGTGTTCCTTTTAATTCCGAGAATACGTCCTAGTTCGTAATAATCATGGTCATCTTCCATTGCGTCAATGATTCTTTTTTATCAGCAATGGTTATTATAAATAAAGATTTTATAAAATAACTAAAGTTTAATGAAAAACTTACACATTTCCATGAATTTCTTGAAATGGAATAGTTGAAGATTTTATTATAAAAACTCATCTAATGTTGTTTGTCTCTTCGATTTGGCTTCACTGTTATCAAAAACTATCATATTCGTCAACTTTTGTTCAGCTTGAAACATTATGTCAACTAATTTATTGTCACCCCGTTCCATTCCAAGATTCTTAATCTGCTGAATATAAGATAAAGATGTTTTTAAATCAATTTTTGGTAAATCAGATTCTTCTTCGTTTGGTTCAGAAACCTCACTTGATGCATCATCCAAACTAGTGTAAGAAGAAATCAGTTTTTCTTCCCAGTCACTCTCAAAACAGTTTTGTTCAAGAGAAATGTCAAGCTCACTAAGGTCAAAGTCGAAATCAAGCTTCTTAGCTAAATCTGTTACGTCTTGTTCGATCTCAGTTATAATATCTGGTTTAACCGTGATATCCGAGCAGAACCCACATTTTTAAAACAGCTCTCAACTGTTGACGGCTTAACAGCATTCCAAGACTCCTTTACAAACTCAACAACATTAGAGAGATTGATTATTTTCAACAACTCTTCTACATTGGCAGTTGTTTCATAAAACGACAATAATGAAGAGAGCATTCTTTTTTGATATTCCAGCTTGAAAGATCTAATTATACCTTGGTCTAAAGGCTGAGATTTGCTGGTAGTATTTGCAGGAAGAAATGCAAATTTTATATTGCTTAAATCCATTTTAGGATGACACGTTGCATTATCCAATACTATCAGGATTCTTCTCTTTTCTTTTAAAAGCTTCTCATTGAACTTGGTACACCATTCCTTGAAAATTGTACTGGTCATCCAAGCCTTTCTATTTGCATGCCATTCAACACCCATTTTAGACATATCGATGTTTTTGAAGCACCTAGGCCTTAAAGATTTATTAATTATGACCGGTGGCTCTTTTTCTCCCAACATATTAACACAAAGCATGATTGTTATTCTTTGTTTGGATTTTTTACTTCCATATGTTTTTTCTCCAGCACGACCCAAAGATTTCCCTGGCAAAATTTTATAGAATAAAGCAGTCTCATCTATGTTGTAGATATCTTTCTTTTCATAGTTTGTAATAACATCTGGGATTTTCGAAAACCAATCTGATAGCACAGATGGTTCTACGGAAGCAGATTCACCTGATAAAACCCTCAAAGTAATATTGTTTCTCTTGAGAAATTTCTCCAACCAGCCATTACTAGCTTTAAACACATTGTTGTTTAGACTAATAGCTATCTTCTTAGCTGATGCTTTCAACAATTCTCCGTTAATAGGAAAGCCTCGCAGCACTTTGTTTTCATACCACTCTAGAACATACTCATTGATAAGTTTAAACTGCTGAT
>CAUHTR010007428.1:68364-114028 GCA_959609185.1 Schmidtea polychroa | reverse complement strand
AAGTGACTAAATTCAATTTATATTTTATTGTTATTAACACAAATTAAAACAAGTATAATATATTAATTCTTTTAATATTATTATCATGTCTCTCTCTAGTGTCCATTCGCCGTAACCTGTTCGGAGTCTTCTTGTCTCTGCATCTCGACCTCGGTTATCGCCGTCGGCATAGTCTCCTGTTAGAAGAAGGCTGATATGATTGTCCTTGGCGTTTCTCCTGAGAAGTAAACTGTTTTTCTGTGATTTTTTGTGCCTGGGAGTATTTCTGTTATTGCTTGATAGTTCGTAAGACAGGCTCCTCTCCTTCACGTCTATTATCCACGACGTGTTTCCTTCCTTTTGGCATTAAGATATTGCTAGATTTGTTACCTCCATGATTGGAGGACGGCCCTGTATCCGACTGATTGGCCTTGGTCGAATGTGCTCAACTATGGTCCTTCTAATCTGCCTTCCAAAAACCTTTCCTCCGCCGGAGATTTACCATAATAGTTTTGCTGAGATCGTGTAAAATACATCTTCTGGAGGAAGACGTCAAATTCCTATGACACTGGCTTAGTCTCCAACCTTTGATCCCCTCTTTATTGTCTGGACGCTCTCTCTGCCTCCCATTTGCCATTGGAAAGTAATGCGTAGATTCTATCTTCGAGTCTCCTTGATTCTCAATCCATGCTAAAAATTCTTTTGATTTAAACTCAGGAGCGTTGTCGGATACTATGCATTCTGTTATTCCGAATCTGGTGAATACTGTTCGTAGGCATTTGATGACGTTTTCAGTTGTGCGTTCTTTGTTCTAAAGGCTTCGATCCATCCCGATCCTGAATCACGATTGATTAAATGTGTTCCGACGTCTCGGGAGTACGCCCAATCTATGTGAAGATTTCAAAGGTGTGGCGTTTGGCCACTCGTGGACTGTCTTTTTTTCTGGGGCGTAAGGTAGAGCATATTTCACATTTTTTCACAATTTGTTCGATGTCTCTCGTTATACCAAGCCACCATGCTGCGTTTTTGAATCATCCTGCAGGATGATTGGATGCACTGTGAGATTCCTTGTGGAACGAATCTATCGCCTTTTGTCTTAAACGTTCTGGTATGAATATACGAGATCCTTTATATAGCATTCCATTTTCGATTGTGAGAGATTCGGTGAAACCGCCATAAATGAGGATTCATCTGCTGCATTTTGACCATTGTTCCACGTTTTACCCTGTTCATAATCCTTGTTACTAGTGGCTAATTGTAGCTCACTTTTTACTTCTTGGGGTTTTAAAATTGTTTGAAGACGACACTGTGCATTCTAGCATGCTCAATGTCTTAAAATCGACCGCTTGATTACTAAATCGTAATCTCGTCAATGCATCCGCATGAGTAATTTCTTTTCCTGTAACATGTGTAATGATGTAATCATATTGCATCGATTTAAAGCCATTTCGTAATTCGCAGAGAAGTATGATCGGTATTGCTTGATTACTTCCTAAATAAATATATGAGCGGAGGTGGTCGTTTTTTATGTAAATTTTTCGCCCTAATAGAAAGTGGCTTAATCTTGGAAACTGACCAGACTATGGCTAATGCTTCTCTTTCTATATTAGAGTAGTTATCTTTTCTGCTTCCATAATGTCCTCGAGACGAATATGACTGGATGTCCTTCTTGTGTGAGGACTGCTCCCTATGGCTTCTTTCGATGCATCTGTAGTTAATTTGCTTCTTTTTTAGACAATACGATCTAACTATGGGATGGGAACTTAGTTCCGTTTTTAGCTTATCAAAACTTTCTTGACATTCCTTTGACCATATGAATTGAGCTTCTTTTTTCGGAGGTTATTTATCGGTGATATTTTTATTCGAGAATTGTGGTATCACCCGTCCGAAATAATTTACTAAGCCTATAAAACTTTCAAACTTCTTTTTTTGGATGGCACTGATATATCTTGTATTTTATTGACCAGCTTTTGGTCCGGTTGGATGCCTCGGCTTGAAATACTGAATCGAGGAACGTTATTTCGTCGACCTATTCGATTGATTTGTCCTTGTTTTTGTAATCTTTTTTTTCTTTTAATCTTTGCTTACCGCCTCTAATCGTTTTTTTAGAGCCTCGCATTCTCTCCAAAAGACTAATATATCGTCTTGATAGATTAAAAATGCCTTTTATATCGGCTAGTATGTCTTCCATTGTTCTCTGGAATATAGAAGATGAGTTTCTTCATACCCATTTGTAGTCGGTTGACGTAGAATAGACCTTTCGAGGTATTTATGATGGAAAGTTGCCTTGCATTAATTGTCTAGTTCAATTTGCCAATATGCCGATTTCAGATCTATCTTTGCGAATCTTTTTGCATTCTTCATACGGGCAAAAATAGTCTCAATATTGGCAGAGGATACGTTTCAGTTTAATCTTACGGTTTACGTGGACCTTGAAATCAACGCACATGCGCAATTCCCCATTGTCTTTCTTGATCCATACCACTGGTGAACAATTGGCAACTGGATCGCGACAAGGGAGATGTATACCCATTTCCTTCTAGGCGTAGGAGCTCAGCGTTGACTTTGCTCTCTAATGCTAACGGTAACTGGTCTTGCTCTGCAAAAGAAATTATTAGCATCTTTTAAGAGTTCCATTTTTGCCTGTACACCTCGTATACTTGGAAGGAAGTGCTCGATTTATTCTTTGCTGTTGCTGAATTGATGGTCATAGTATCTTCAATAATATCTTGTCCCAACAATCCATATGATTTCTCTGATTCACTAACTGTTAACTTGATAGCATGAATTCTTTTTTCCGTTTCTACTTCTGCTGTGAAGTAACCTAGGCATTTCATATGTGACCGTCGTAGGCTGTGAGTTCATATTATGATATTTTAACTTCGGTTTCACCCAAGTCTTTCCAAAGTTTCGACGAAATTATAGAGACATCTGCTCCCGTATCGTATTTGCATCTGAATTTTGTTTGAGTTTATTAAGCAGCTTACCAATTCTTTGTGACATGAATTTTACTGCACATATGGGATCCTATGTCCAATTCTGTAGAGCTTTCTATAACGGAATTCACATGCTTATTTTGTTTGTTCTGCCCTGATAGGCATACAATTGCGAAGTGATTCGGTTTTGAACAGTTTAGGCATTTTTTCCCGAAAGCTGGACATTTTCCTCGGGCGTGGTCTGACCCACAAAACTTGCATTTGTTATTGATTTCTGCTCTCTTCTGATATAGTGTAGCTCCTTGTTGTCTTCTTCTGATTCTGCAGGGAGTTACGTCCTTGTTGATGAAGCTTTTCAATTGCTCCATGTTTTGAACGAACTCTTTGATGTCGTCGACGCTTGGTTCCGAATGGCCTATCTTTTCCAACAAACGCTTTTTAGATTCACTGTCATGTAATCCTGAAATTAGTGACATTGTAATCATGTCTTCTGTCGGATCTGTTGATTCCTTTAGTTTTGAGAATTGACAGAATTCGGCTCCCTTTCTTAGTCTGAGAATGAAATCGCTGATTCCTTCTGCTTTAATGAGAAAAATTTATTTCTTTCTGCTATCACTAGTCTTGTCTTTGGTTGTAGGAACGATTTTATAGTTCTTTCGATTTCTTCGTATTTGACTGTTTGAATATTTCTCGGGGACAACATTGATATGACTTTGCCAAGGGCCTCGAACCCGCATACGGCAATGAAATTGTCTGTTATTACATTCTGTTTATCCGAATCAACCCATTTGTTAATTCGAGTCATTGCACTGAATGTCATCATCCATGTTTGACATTGATCTGCATTTGTGAGATCTAATACTGGAAATCCTGCTCGTGACGCCATTGTTACAATTCAGAAAGTGACTAAATTCAAATTTATATTTTATTGTTATTAACACAAATTAAAACAAGTATAATAATATTAATTCTTTAATATTATTACACATAAGTCAAATTTCCATCATTAAGTTACACTGAATAAAATAAAAATTAATCCAAAAAACTACTTACTCTCATAGATCTGCTTTTTTCAATCACTAATGTATTTTTCTTATTGAGTACCTGTCATGTTGGTTCATATTATTTTATGTTCGTAATAAATACTAATTGTATATTTTTATGTTAAAATTTATAATCTTTTCTGTTGGCTTGAATATATTGTACTTCTGGTTTTAAATTGAATGTTAATTTTATTCAGTTCTAATATTGGGAATGGCCAATGTAAGTCTATGTACAACTCACTCGAATAACCATTATATCAATTATAGAGAAATTGGCTCTACTGCTTGAATTATTATTTGTATCCAGGAAAAGAATGCCTCAAAGTCAAAGTGTATCTTTTGATTTTTAATAAAAGTTTCTATTAAACATAATTTATTTAAATGGGTTTTCATTGCAATATATAAGATTGACTTGTTTGTTATGTTTATTAATTTCGCGGTAAAAATATTTCTCGACTGGCTCCTTGTGCTCAATAATCAATTACTAAAAACCAAAAATATTGAAATTTTATTTTCACAGCTCCTTTAAATGAAAATACGGTTTTATTTCATCGGATAAGTGAATGATGTAACAACATTTCAGATTTCCATACAATTACTCAGAAGTTTATGTTTCTTTCCTTTCTTCGACCAGATTGACAATTTATAGATATTTACACTAGCATTTATAGCAATTTCTTTCATCACAAATCGACTTGATTTATTTGTTTGTTTCTGTCCATTCAAATTTAATTTATTAAAAACTGAAATTCTAATAATTTCTTATCCAAATTTTATGATTTATAAAATTAGCGTTACTTAAAAATATGTTTTACTTTTTAAAAATATAAGTTACTCGTTTCCTGAAAAATATATTGATTTAATTAATTATTCGTGTGCGGCTTATCCTCATAACCGAATCATTTGCGGACATTCCCGCAAATAATTGAAATTAAATCCAAAAAACTGAACAATTCATAAAATCAATAAATTTATTTGTCTAAAGTAATAAAAATCACAAAATAAATTTCTCATATCTAAAGAGTAACGAAGTAAAGTCACCGATACCGCTAACACTACACCGTAGATATTCATGATATTCAACCGTAAACACATTCCGAACATCGAATTGCAAAAGTCTACTGATAAAACAAATCGCCATTCAAATTCAATATGAAAATAAACACATATAAAAATCGACTATTTCAAATAGACCAAAAAAAGAACGGAAAATGTATACACACACACACACACGCATAAATATTATCAACGACTTATTCGGTACCGACCTCACGGAATGACAATAATTCTAAAGATCGGATCAAAAATTCCTGATTTGAATACGGAGTCAAACACGGATTGTTAAATGTTGTGCTGGACGATGAGCATCCTTTGGTGAGATCTTTATCGATATAAATGGCTGGGCCGTTGCCACCGCCTCCGACTTCCAAGCTCTCCGTCGTTGCTCGTTGAAACATATCCGGAGACGCCGGATCACGATTTGAATCCCAGCGAAAGATTTCCATCGGTTTCGGTCGAACTTTGAATACGAAACAGCTCCCTCGACCGTAATACCGCTTGGGTTCCGTTCGGTTTTTCAGAGTCCACGGATCAGTCGAATAAGCGCCGATAATTTCCGCTTTCGCTGTTTCCAATATGAGAAATGAGTCTTTGGCTTTTTCTCCTTCTTTATAAAGACTATTCAACGAATATCCATGCTTGTTGGTGTAAAACAGCGGCATTGGCACTGTGATTTGCGACAGGGAATTGTCGAGACTTCGTATCAGTTCGATCAATTCATCAATTGTGACAATTTGGCTGGGATTGGTTTGTGACCTTTTAAAGGCGATATAGCCTTTGTTTGATGTCGGTGTAATCCAATCGCCCATGTCGAGAGATTTTGGCATTTGGTTTTGAATTTTTTCAATAGTTTTCTTCGCGAAATTGCGAATGATGAACATTCGATTCAAGAATTGTTGTGCGCTGTAAGTTTTGTCTATCGATTGAGCAGTTTTCGACAATAGTTCTTTGAAATTAGATGAATTGATTTCGGTTTTGTGTCGATTGAAACATTCTTTCCAAATTAATAATCCTGTTCGATAGAAAATTTTCCGGCCTTCGACTAGATAACATATTAAAATGCGCGATAAATATTCATTTGGCAAGTCAAACACAATATAAGGCCAATAGAAAATCGGTTTTTTATCAATTGCTTTCGATTTATCGATATGTTTAAAAGCTTTCGTTGCATATTTTTTGGCTAAATTCAGCAGTACTTGACAGTAAATATTCCATTCGATTTTTGATGATGGAAGCATTAAGTTGTCATTGATTAATTTTTCTATACAATTTCTCGTTTCATTTTCAGATAAATAAACTAGTAAAAATGATATCAGTGGAAATAATAGAGGTGCATATGTTATCGAAGCGTTCTCGTCGCTTATCTCCATCAGAATTTTATAGATAGATTTGGCATTAATATTCGGTTTATCAAAAAAATTTATAAGCTGAATATCTGATAATGGATATTCATCAAGTGAAACATAATCGAATGTAACTAAATTTCCTTTGACTTTGAAATCATTGTCACTCATTTTATATTTCAAACAAAATATTTTTATTAATAAATTGCTAATATCTTTAGGATTGTTTGGCAGACCATTGCGAACGGTCGATTTGAGAATGAGTAGCTCTTTTGTCGGATTCATTTCACTGAGGAGAATAATTCAAATAGTATAACTTAAATTTGATTATAAATCCGCACAAACACAAAAATTAAATTAAATATTTAATTGTTATAATTTCGATTTTAAAATAAAATTATCTTATTAAAACAATTGAAATATATGGGTTTTATGAAAACATTAAATAGAAATTTAATTTTTCCATATTGTTATTAATTAATGTTACAACTGTTGATTTTCTTTATTTTTAACATAATCATTTTCTTATGAAATTCCAAAAATTTTAAGAGTCATTCCAAAGTTAATAGTATTTTTAAAATTTTAAGTTTAAGAAGAACGTGACTGTTGCATAACCTAATTATTGTTCATATTCGATTAATCGATTTCATAATCAGTATTATTCAAATTTAAAACTAAAAATAGTTTATTGATAAATTTTAATTAAATAAATTAAATTTGTGTGCCTCAGTTACTAACTACAGTCTAATGTTGACCAAATTCCTCGATGATCAAAATGACTACATTGGATGGAATCTGAAAACAAAATTGAGAACCATTTACCAACTCATAATTTTTAGGTGTGTCCCATATAATCCTTCACTATTGTTACAGTGGATATTCAACGATAATCCTAGGGTATTCGTAGGTTGGTCAGTTGTAATTCAATTTTATTTCGCTGAGTCTCTACTTCTGTTTCTTGGACTATTTTTGATCTGGACAAAATATGGTTCTCTCTAATTGTTGGCACTTAAATGTTATTTAAATGTTCTAGAGTTGCTGATAAATTTGGTATTAGCTCTTTCCTAAACGCTTTCATTGCTATTTTACTTTCTATATTACGTGCAGGGGCGGCTCAAGAAATTTTGTCTAAGTCGAGCCCCCTAGGCAAACTTTTATGAAGCGCCTACCATAAAGAATGTCAACTGAAACATTACGTTTCAATCTATATAACTATATAAGCTAACCCAACCAAACTTTGCTTAACCTAACCTGACCAGCCTTCACTAATTTGCAAAGTTTGAAGAGGCTAGCTTATATAGTTTAGGGGACATGGCCACATTTGAATTTTAAAATTCTACAAAAAAAACATTCTTTGATTTTATAATTCTAAGAAATGCATACAAAAATTTACGAGACGTCACCAAATTTGAGCTAGAATACAGCTAAATTCAATCATTATTTGAAGATAAATTTATTATAATAAAATGTTAAATCATCAAACGCATATTTTAATAAATAATTTTTTTTCTATATTCAAGAAATAATTTATAAAAATATGTTTACGCCTTACAAAAAATTGAGCGCCCTAGGCGGCCGCCTACTTCGCCTATATAGAAGAGCCGTCCCTGATTACGTGTACTCATAGCAACAATTATGTTAGTAATGTCCACAGTGACTGGAAATCTAGAATTAGGGTAGCTCAATCATAAGAACTACTCCTCATTGCATTATCACTGTTAGACGCAATTAAATTCAAATCTTCTTCAAGCATTTATTTTTATAACAACTTCAAAAATTGTGCCTTTTACTAGCGTATTTAAACACTGAGGCGTGATAATTATTAATATTAATGTAATTACTGGTCATACATTTAATTGATTTAATTTAATATATTTTAATATAATATGATATAATTTAATATAGAATTTAAATATAAAAATTTAACAGAAATAATTATTTCTACTAACTGATCTCACTTCTACCATTTAACCATAGTAATTTTATATAGGGGTTTACTAACTCCTTACACCCCCCTTCTTTAAAATGCTTTAACTTTTCTATATTCCTCGTTATTTTTCTCCCGTTTTCGTCTGTTAATAAGTAATTTCTTTCATGATTTCGTTTAATTACTGTGAATGGTCCTTCATATCTCTCGTGATCTTTGTTTCTAATTTCTTGTTTTTCCAATACTTTGTCCCCGACTTCTAAGTTCCTAGTTGTGCCAATTTCTTTCGCTTGCTGTCTTTTAGCCTCTAATTTCCGCATGATTTCATTTCTATCCACTTCATTATTACTATGCCATTGCGATCTATTAATCTTTCTTCCAAATATAATTTCTGCTGGACTCACTCCAGTAATTTTTTGAGCTGTCGCATTTAAAACGTATTCTATATCAGGTATTAATTCTGCCCAGCTTTTTTAACTCCTTCTCTGAGTGACGCGTTAATATAGTCTATTATAGTACGAAATTGTCTTTCAACTACACCATTAGTATTATGATGATACGGACTCGAAAATATCAACTCAATTCCTGCTGCCTTTGCTAGTTCTTTAATACTATTTGCTTCGAAATTCTTTCCACAATCAACATGTAGTTCCTTAGGGGCTCCAAATTTCAATATCCAATTATTTAACAAAACTGCCTTTATGGTATTTTCATCTTGCTTTCTAATAGGAGTTAGAGATATGTATTTACTGTAATGATCGATTATTGCACAAATATATTTTTCTCCTCTGAAGGTTTCTCTTAATGGACCGCAAATATCCATGTATATTTTCTCCATAGGTTCTGAAGCTTGAATTACTTGGGTTTTTTCTTTTGACGTTGTAGTTAAAACTTTGATTTTCTGACATGCTTCACATATTGAAATAGTCTCTTTTACTTCATTTAGCAAATCTTCCATATCAAAATTGTTCCTAATATATCTCATAACTTTTTCTACTCTTGCGTAACATAATAATAAATGTGTTTCCTTAATCATTTCTCGTCTTTTTGTTTCTGGTATCCATATTTTGTTTTGATTGGTATAGATAATATTTCCTTTTAATATATATTTATTATTTTTCCTTTCATTTATTTGATCTTTTATATCTTGTATTTCTGCATTATCTCTGCCATTCATTTCCATTATTTTCGGTCATCAATGTTAACAATCTAGTTTTTAATCGCCCTGATTTGGGGTTATCTAGGTCCATCAAACATTGTACACATTTGCCGCATGTATTTCTAGACAGCATATCTGCATTCGTATGCGCCGTACCTTTTCTGAACTCCATTTTTATGTCTAAACTGCTCAAGTAATTTATCCACGTTTGGAACTGTGCTGTTATAGGCTTCTTTGTCGTTAACATAAAAGTTATTGCTTTATGATCAGTGCGCAAAACAAACCGTTTTCCGTATAAATAATGGTTGAAATGGCGACAGAAATAATATATAGCCAAAAGCTCTTTTCGTGTTATACAATATGCAATAACGTGTTCATGCCCCATTTCATCTCTTTGTGATAATACAGCTCCAATTGTATCAAAGCTTGCGTCTGTATCTAATATGAATTCTTTCTTGAAATCTGGAAATACGAGAATTGGCGCTGTAGTCAACGCCATTTTCATTTCTTCGAAAGCTTTCTCACATTCCTCAGTCCAGATTATTTTTTCATTATTGCTTCCACATATGCTTTCTAGCGCTCTTGATTTTGTTGCATATTCCTTAATAAATCTCCGATAATAGTTACATATACCTAAAAAGCTTCTCAAATTCTTTATACACGTAGGCCTCTGAAATGATTTAATAGCCTCAATTTTACTTTGATCTGTCCGAATCCCCTGACTGTTAATAATGTGCCCTAAAAACTTTACTTCGCTCTTTAATAACTGACATTTTTCTGGGTTGATTCTCAATTTAGCTTCCCGTATTTTCTCTAGAACTTTTCCAAACACATTGTAATGTTCTTCAATTGTTCTTGTAAAAATTAAAATATCGTCTAAATACACCATAACTCCTTCTTTCCATAGATCTTTCAATATTTTTGTCATTAATTCTAGGAAAGTTCCCGGTGCCGCCGCAATGCTAAAAGGCATTCTATTAAACCAAAATTGCCCTTCTTTAGTAGAAAATGCTGTCTTTTCTTGCGATTCTATGTCCAATTTCACTTGATAATAAGCATTCCCAAGGTCTATAGAACTAAAGTACTTAGATCCATGTAATGTATCTAGAATTTCTTCTACATTCGGCATAGGAAAAGCTTGTCTTTCAGTAATCTTATTAAGCTGTCTAAAATCTAAACAAAGTCTGATATCTTTTTTGTCTTTTTTCCACACGCATACTAACGGTGTATTCCAAGGTGAATTACATCTTCTTATGATATCATTATTTTCTAAATTTTTTATAGCAGCATTTATTTTTTCCTCTAAATTGATGGGTTGTCTTCTGGGTTTTATCATAATTGGCCCTTCTTTTGTGATGATTTTATGTGCAATTAAATCAGTACATCCGATATCCCAGTTATTAGCCATAAAAACACTTTTATTGCTTTTAACAATCTCTAACAGTCTTTTATTTTTGTTAGAATTTCTATTGTTTTTTGACATCTCTCGTTGTCTGTAATCTTTTCCCCAAATCTAGCTTCTATTTCACACACAAATTCATTATATCCTAATTCATTTTGCTTGATGTAGTTTAATTCAATTCCAAACTCTTTCTGCAATTCCACTCCGCCTATTATATCTGGAACAATATTTTTAACTATTATAAATGTTATTTTCCTTTCCATATTACCAATTCTAACATCAATATTTATTTTTCCGATTGTCTCTAATTTACTATCATTTGCACATCTTAACATCTCATCTGTTTTTATGATTTTCACATTCACTAATTTGTCCACAACTGCTTCTACCATAACATTTACTCTGGCTCCTGTATCTAGTAAGCATTCCATTCTATAGCCCTGAATTTCAAGAGTTGTACTCGGTCTACCTTGCATTTTGTCATAACTCAGTATCGGTCGTTTCCATTCATCTTTAGTGAAAATATTTTGCTCCTCTGATATTTCATTAATCCACCCAATTTCATTTCTCTCTAATTTATCTTCTGCCTTTTTAATAAATTTATAAACTTTTTCATTTACTATTTTATTATTATATTCTGCTTTTTTAATTTCATCAGGCCCGGCCCAAGGGCCAGGCGACCTAGGCCATAGCCTAGGGCGCCTTTTTTTAGAGGGCGCCAAAATTTATTATAAACAATCAAAGTAAATTATAAAATAAGCCTCCAAAACTTTATATTTTGAAATTTATCTATGAAACCAACCGTTTTAAAAAAAATTGAAAATAAGAAAAAACAAAAAATAAGTACATGCAAAATATACGAATTTCCAATTCTGAGAAATTCTGATATGTATTGAAAATTGAAATAAAAAAAATTATATGTATGTATTACAAAAACTGATGTGCGAGTTAAATTAACAGCTATAGCTACCAGTTTTATTTTAACAATTTTTTTGTTTCAAGTGTGTAACTAATGTGTTGTGTTGTTGCAGTTTATTCAAATTAAATTTGTATTCCTATTCTGTTTTAAAAATATAAATATATAAGAGGTAAGGTAAGATTAAGATCATTTTTTAAAAATATATTGGAAAATATATAATATATTTATATAAATTTATGCCATAGCTAAGATGCCACCAAAAAATTGAGTGGGTATGAATATCGGAAACGAAAAATAAATAGACAACAACAAGCTGATAAGCACGATAAAATATTGAAATATTTTAATTCCAGTAAATCAGTAGCCGATGATAATCAACATTTCGAGTCAACATCTTCAAGCTCAGAGGACGATATAGGTAATGTGTCATCAGAAGCTGAAAATTGTAATATTATCAATGAGGATAATTTAATGTCTTCTCACGGAACTGAAATAATTGTTCCTTGTGATTCAACTCATTCTGTATTTGAAAATATTTTAAATTATAATGATATTGGGCTATGGCCACAAAATTTAAAACATACGGAAATTGACCATATAGTTGTAACTGACTTATATGGAAACGAAGAAAGGTGTAATCAACAACATATTTATCCAAGAGATGAAAATAATCGAAGCTTTTCCAATTCGCTTTTTTATCGTCAAATAAGTAATGGTGAAAAATTCCTAAGAAAATGGTTGCACTATTCAGAATCCAAAAATTCTGTATTTTGTTTTTTTTGCAAACTTTTTGATCCATCAGGTAGGTCAAATCTAGCCAAATCTGGTTTATGGGATTGGAAAAATATTCACGACAGCTTGAAAATGCACGAACGGTCAGTTTCACATTTAAAATGTGAAAAAAACTGGATAGAAACTCGATTAAGATTAAAGGGCAATAAAACTATTGATAAGAATTTGCAGTCTTTGATAGTCCAAGAAAAATATAATTGGAAAAAGGTACTAGAAAGATTAATAAACATAACATTATTTTTGTCAAAAAATAATTTAGCATTTCGGGGTTCTTGTGATAAGTTATTTGTTCCGCATAATGGAAATTTTTTAGGCCTTGTTGAACTTCTAGGAAAATTTGATTTACCATTAAATGAGCATTTGCGCAGGGTGGTCTCACAAGAAATTCATGTTCATTATTGTGGAAAAACTATACAAAACGAATTAATAAGTACACTTGGTGATATGACAAGAAGTCATATTTTGGATTCTGTTCGTAAATCGAAATATTTTTTGATTATTTTAGACTGCACACCTGACATAAGCCATATCGAACAGCTCTCCATAACGTTAAGATTTTATGATGTTGAGGATATGGAAATAAAAGAGCATTTTGTATCCTTTAAACCAGTTTTTGATTCTACTGGAAAAGGATTATATGATGATATTTCTGAAAGTTTAGAAGAATTCAATTTGGAATTAGCAAACTGTAGAGGCCAAGGATATGATAACGGCGCTAATATGAAAGGTAAAATTAAAGGAGTGCAAGCTAGAATTTTAAAAGAAAATCCAAGAGCGTTTTTTATGCCTTGCGGTTGTCACTCAATTAACCTACTAATTGGTGATAGTGTTTCTTCTTCAATAATGTGCATAAAGTTTTTCGGATATGTTCAAAGAATTTATACTTTGTTTGCTGCATCTGTTGGACGATGGAATATATTGAAAAAACATATTAAATCATTAAATCCTAAACCTTTAAGTGAAACGAGGTGGGAATGTAGAATCGAATGCATTAAAGCAATTATGTTTGAAATCACGGAAATTAGAAACGCATTAAATGAGTTGCAAGACACAATATTAGATGCTGTAGTTGTTTCAGAAGCTAGCTCTTTATCTGAAAAAATAGAAGGTTTCGAGTTTTTGTTAACATTATCTGTCTGGTACGTACTTTTGTCAAAATTTAATATTGTCAGCAAATCCATGCAAAAAGCTACATTTGATATGAGTAACGCCATCGAGCTTCTTCGGAATTGTAAGATATTTCTAGAAAATTATAGAGGACTCCGGTTTTTCTGATGCTTTAAAATCGGCCAAAGATCTCGCTGCGCTATTAAACGTGAACGCACAATTTAAAGCTGTAAGAATCAGAAGGCGACAAAAACAATTTAGTTATGAGTGTGACGATGAAACTCCAGATGTAAATGACCCAGAAAAATATTATAAAAATCATGTTTTTAATGTTATGCTGGATCAATCGTTGATATCTATATCAGAAAGGTTTCAGCAAATGAAAGATTTCGAAGATTCGTGGGGTTTTTTGTTCAATATTCACAATAATAAAAATCGTTGTGATTTGCTGAAGAGTTGCAAAGATTTACATCTGAAATTAACAAATGAGGCCAGTAGTGATATAAATGGAATAGAATTGTGCGAGGAAATCGAATCATTGAAGCAATTGGTACCAGATGATGTTAAAGATCCTTTAATATGTTTACAATTTATCAATGATAATAATTTGAAAAGTACAGTACCAAATCTGTGGGTGGCTTTACGAATCCTCGTAACAATTCCTGTTAGTGTTACGAGTGGTGAAAGAAGTTTTAGTAAATTAAAACTAATAAAAACGTATTTGCGATCTACTATGACGGAAGATAGGTTGAATAATTTGGCCATTATTTCAATTGAAAATAATGTTGTAGCAAACCTAAATTTGGAGGCAGCAATAGAAAAATTTGCAGACATGAAAGCCAGGAAAAAATCATTCTTATAAATTCTGTTTTTTTTATATATATGTCAATCGAAAAAAAATGAAATAAAGTAATAAATGGATTGTTTTTTGTTAAACTTTTTTATTTTATCATAATTTTTGTACCTAATTTTTAAAATAGGGCGCTTTTTATAATTTTCGCCTGGGGCGTATAATTATCTCAAACCGGCGCTGAATTTCATTATACTCTTCTTGATTCTTAGGATTATTATTATTATTTATTAAAGATCGATCAGCATTAAAATAACTATAACATTTAAAATTATTTAAAGGAAACTTTTTAAAATTACAAATTTTATTACATAAAGGTTCTACATTATATATTGTTGGGCTAGAACTGATTTCTAGACCCAAAGTTGGGAATGGGACGAAATGTGTCAGTACACAACACGCATACCCAGCATTAAGTTTACTTAAATAAAAATATATAAAACACCAAGTAAACAATGATAATAGAGAGATAATATACCCAAAAATAAAACATCTGAATTAAAAATAAAATAAAACACGAGCAAGAAGTATTACACGAAAACTTACTCAAATATAACCGAAAGACATAAAACAACAAAAAACAAATTCGAATAAAGGCGATTAGTAAAAAATAAAAAAAAAATTAAAGAAAATCTTCATAAAATCTTACGTAAAGAAAATTATATCGATATTTTGAATAAAAATCCAGAACAATTCATAAAAATGGCGAAATCCATCATGACGGCGAAACGACCCAATAAAATTTATAAAAAATAAATATTTTAGAAAAGAAATCATAAAAACAATTTAAAAATAAGAAATAGATTAAATTTAGCATGGAATGTTCTGGAAATGCTGAAATCCATCATGGAGGCAAATTTAATAAAAAATAATTCGAAAATAAAATTTCAAAAATAAAAACAAAAATTCTTACTGAAAAATCGCCATCAAAATCGCTAAAAATTAAAAATCGAATGTTCGAGAATTAAAATAATCTGAATTTGTTTTACTGCATCAATGCGCACGCATGTATACTTACACGTCAAACAGAGGCTATATAAACTAACACATTTCGTCACTTTTTAAGCAAAAAAAATGCAAATGCAAATGCTTGCTCTTATGCCAAATTTTTGATTTTGATTTTTCTGAGATTGTAAGTAAGGACGATTTCATTGTGAATTATAAATTATTATTATTGAAACTTTGTTTTCATTATTTCTATTTAATTATAGAGGTGTAGATTTGAATGAGATCGTCGGTTATCAATGATTTTGAAGCGAGATCCCAGCCAAACCTGCACCTATGCACTTTATCATTTATGAATGCACAGTTCATAATGATTTCGGGTCATCGACCCTACATGCACTAAAATCATAATCTTAACCAGAGGTCGCCACGAACTATTGGTGTTTAACCATGAGTAGGGCGTATAAATCCTTCTTGGTAGTTGGCATAGTCACAGGGACTATGCGGACGAAATAATTATGGGAAACTAATTGTGGATACATATTACAATAGGGCCTATCGTACCGTACTCAGTGTAGTCGGGAAAGTAGGTAAATTTTAATTAAATCGACCTTTTCGTTAACTTACATACCTAAATTAACACTTAAATTATACTATTTTGCACACAACATTAGGAACTGATAAACGGGGAATATCCCCTGACTCAAATTTCACACAATACAACATGCTAGTGTAGCTGGTTATTTCTAAACGAATCCCTCTTAAACTATAAATTCAATGTGAACCTAAGAAACTAATTAACTCAAAATAACAGGGAGATCCCTGCGCAAAAAAAAAAATTTTTAAGGCAATTAAAGACTTAAAAATTTTGAACCATTCCCTGTAAGAATACTGCAACCTAAAGTTCATGCGATGAGTAGGACCTAAGATGATATAATCTCAATCGCACTGGTAGGCGAACTAATATCTATAGGTGCCCACAAAATAACCTATTTTGATGCAAACTAAATTTCTCTATCGTAATGGTCTTGGTATGCGCAAATTCCCGTAGACATATTGATAAAGTCTCTTTATCTATAAACTACTAATATTATATCTATAACTTATAAGTTCGGGCAACATCTTCACATTATTCTACACTAAATTGAATAGACTCTAAACTAACTATAAAAATACAAATCGTAAACCCATAAAAGTATAAATTATCCTCTCAATTTCATAAAAATGTGAATTGTACTTATAGATTTAATTTCTTCAAAATATAAATTATGATTAGTTATAAAGGAATAAATTATAAATTTAATTTCTTGAAATTATAAATTACAAATTTGTATTGACGATAAAAATTATAAATTATAACTCTAAGTTAATTTTAAAAGTATAAATTATAAAATTATATTAGCTTTAGAAATATAAACTATAAATTGAACATCACCAAATATAAATTATAAACTTAAAAGTATAAATTATAAAATTATATTAGCTTTAAAATATAAACTATAAATTTAACTTAACTTAGATTGCCTTTAACATCATAGTTGAAAATTTTTCATCAAAGACCCCCCATAAACCATATAGTCATCAACTACCACCTAAATATACTAAATTAGCTTATCTTAATATACATTTAACTTATATTATATTTAAAAATATAAATTGTAAATTTTTATGAATGACCCCCCTCAAAATCATACAGTCATTACCCATTACCTAAGCATACTAAATTGACTTATTTTTAATATATATTTAACTTACATTATAATAAAAAATATAAGTTGTAAAATTTCATGAATGACCCCCCTCAAAATTATACAGTCATTACCCATTACCTAAGCATTTTAAATTAACTTATCTTAATATATATTTAACTTATATTATATTTTAAAATATAAATTGAAAATTTTCATAAATGATCCCCCTTCAAATCATGTAGCCATTAACTATTCCTTAGGTATACTGAATTATATCATCTTCGTATAGAGTTAAATTATATTTCAAACCAAACCAAAAAAAAAATAATTCCATAATTTTTCGTAAATGATACCCCCATATGTAGTAATCTTATAAAAATATAAATTTACATTTATTATTATTATTATTATCGTTGTTATTATTATTATTATTATTATTATTATTATTATTATTATTATTATTATTATTATTATTATTATTATTGTTATTATTATTATTATTATTATTATTATTATTATTATTATTAGCATTGTTACCAGTAACATTATCACTCTTACTATTATTATTACTATTATCATTATTATTATTATTATTATTATTATTATATTATTAAAATAATTATCTTTATTTCATAAAAATAAAATTATAAAACAAATTATTGATTTTGGGATTCCCCTATCTCTAAATTTAGTTTCAATGGCCCTATCTTCCAATAAAATTACGGAAAATCACTAAAATCTATTTTTAGTAACACCCCCCCCCGGAAAACGACATCAATATTATTAATTTAAATTATATCCATATATAGGTATGTGTGTATATGTATATGTATATATATATGTATATATATGTGTGTGGATGG
Source organism: Schmidtea polychroa (assembly GCA_959609185.1). Classification (NCBI taxonomy): domain Eukaryota; kingdom Metazoa; phylum Platyhelminthes; order Tricladida; family Dugesiidae; genus Schmidtea; species Schmidtea polychroa. Next base: position 96,013 of record CAUHTR010007428.1, on the reverse strand, counting down.
GTGTATGTATATATAGATTTATAAAATAACCTTATAAAAATATGACCACCCTTCCCCATAAGGACCCCAAGTTATATAATAACAGGAATTAAGGTTAATTCTAGTCGTCCTATAATCCTAAAAAATTTTTTTTATGATTTTGCATGTATTATTATTCTCATTATTACCCTTAGTGTTATTATTATTACTACGATTATTATTATTATTATTATTATTATTATTATTATTATTATACATAGAATAAGAATGAATGAATAAAAAGAATATATACAAATAAAATAAATATTCAGTTAGATTTAATTTTCAAAAAATATTATAATCTGATTACATTAAAAATTGATACGGTGCGTAGCAAAATTCACAAAACCAATCAAACTGACAATTGGGAAATTTACGAAATCTTCCAAACCAGCAAGAACACCAATAATAGTACCATTGATAACTGATGAACATTTCAAAAAACGGACAATTTCTTCCTGTGATTTCACAACAATGCTGCGAGAAACCTTTAACTTATCTTCATGAACAAAGCCAGGCGAATGAGAAACGTAAAATACCCAGTTCAAATGCAAAATAATACAAGAAATAATTTTCAAAATAAAAAACGAAATAGAGTAATCTTGAAATTCGAGCGGTTTTGGCATTGGAGATTGAATGATTAATGAATAACCATAGCACATTTCATCGATATTGCTCGGCACATGTCGTGTAACGATACACGTTTCCGTTGATGAAGACGAATTGATAATACGATCTCTCAAAAAAAGGGTACTGCCGATCTCGATAAATAAATCGCATTAAACAAATGAAATGGAATGGATCCAGTTGTTATTAATCTATACGAATAAGCATGAAAACGTTTTTCATCACAATCAAGATAATCTGAAAACTGGAAAACGATTTTCACATTTAGAATAAATATAATACACAAAGTCGAAACAATGATTAAAAATAATTTAATAAAATCCGGATGTCCATTTCGACTAATTAAATTCCGAATAGCATAAATTGGATCTTGTGTAGAACTTAAATGAATAAACGCTAGAAATAAACCTTCGAACATCCGACCATTGCAATCTTTTATAACGACAGGGCTCATTATAAACCAAATAAAATCTGAACACACTTGAATAGAATTATATATTGCTATTCCGCCATATTCTATATTGCTTTCTTCAATAAATTTATCAATAAAAATTAGTAATTCCATAGTGCAAAATAACTGGATAATAATTATAAATAGGTGATTTAAACACCTTGGATTGAATTTTTATTTTTATTATTAATTGAAAATTTAATTTTTAAAAGGAAAAGAAATATGGATAATTAAACTCAACTTTAATTTAATCTGGATTGCCTGAATTAAAATTAAGTATTAAATTTTGGTATTTTGATTGAATGGGAAATTAACCCAACATAAACCTGAATTATGTGTGGTATTTTAATAAATAATTATTAACTTTCACTAGAGAGTTGCCATGAAACATGTGCGTGTGTGCATGAATTGGAAAAAAATGATGTATGTGGGAGATAAGGGGGATGAATAGGGTATGGTATTGGGAAGACAATCTGGTGAAGGGACCAGGCCAAATCGGACACAAGCCTTCTATCGGCAGTCCGTGAACCCATAGGAGTGTTCGACAATTACAGTGCAAGTAGTGCGCTCACTTTTTGCGAGCACTCACCCTCTTGATACAGTACCAACGTTGATCGCTCAACGGGTATCAAGCGGTAAACAATGTTGTATCTTGGGTTACGCTGGTAACAGCACTAAAGAGCAAAATATTTGATCATCAGTAACCCACCAATATATATATATATATATATATATATATATATATATATATATATATATATATATATATAAGGATTATTTACATTATTAAAATTATTATGACCAATATTTACATCAATATCAAAATTACCTAGTATATTGCTCCGATCATTGCCTCCCGTGTCGAAGCATGTACTTTTGGGTGCTGAATATCCTCATATTTGTCTTCTGCATCATCTGAATACTCAAGTGGCATCGTCTTATCATTAGCTTCAATTGCTGCAATTGTTCTTCCTGGATTGTTGATCTTTTGTTGATAGCTTGTGGTTCGATGGGCATAATAATTATTGTTTCTCATGTTTGAATTAATTTGAAATTTCCTTCTTTCCAAATTTGTATATTCAGTCAATCTCCTTGTGTCCACGTAAGTGACATCTCTGGCATTGAATCGTTGAACATTCTCGCCGTACGTGGCCTTCAACTCCGCATGCAAAACACGTCATTTTCTTTTTCATTTGGCATTCTCGACTAACATGACCAGTTTTCTTGCATGTCCAGCATTCCAATTGTCGGTTACTGACGTTTCGCTGCTTGAAATTATTATTGAGCAACATCTCTGTAACTTCTGTAGTTTTGAACAACCGGTGAAGTCTTCACAACATTAATATGGCCCATAATTTTGTTTACCTTTTCTAATTTCTTTATTGTCGCTTTTATTTCTTCTGATGTTTTCAAATCTTTCGTCTCGATCTCTTACACAGTTTGTAAGCAGGCATTTTTCTATTTCTTCTTCATCCCATTTGTGCGCTATTAATTTCTTTGTCATCTTTTTAATTTTCTCTATAAAAGTTTCGGCTGAATCTGATCCTTGTTCATAACTCAAAGCTTCTTTTAAATCATCCATTAATGATGTCGGTTTCGAAAATGCACATCGAAGTTTTTCTTCCATAGTTTTTCCTTCGGCTGCTTCATAATCTTCCATTAGCGATCTGTCAAGTAATGTTGTAGTTAATATTACTTGCATCCTAATTATTGTTTTTGTCGCGCCAAAAAACCTTTGACAATCCTTGATAAAATTTTCTAGATCATCGCCTTTGTGAAATTTCTCAGATAATAGTTTGCTTATCAATAAATCCGTGGTCGTGGTCGCCATGTTAGACGCAATTAAATTCAAATCTTCTTCAAGCATTTATTTTTATAACAACTTCAAAAATTGTGCCTTTTACTAGCGTATTTAAACACTGAGGCGTGATAATTATTAATATTAATGTAATTACTGGTCATACATTTAATTGATTTAATTTAATATATTTTAATATAATATGATATAATTTAATATAGAATTTAAATATAAAAATTTAACAGAAATAATTATTTCTACTAACTGATCTCACTTCTACCATTTAACCATAATAATTTTATATAGAGGTTTACTAACTCCTTACAATCACTTTCAGGTCCATAACTGTCGCTTCATTGTCGTACATTCATTTCTGTAATTATTGCTCTTTCTTATTCATTTATTGATGGTCCTCATTCTTTGATGTTTATCGATGTTACTTTCAAAATTTTGAACATGGATCTGTCCTTATTTTTCAGTTAAATCATTTATCCCTGGATCACTTAAGTGGTTAGCTAAGTCTGATGATTTTCAGTAACATCGATTCATTGGAACCTGTATCAAATCCATTATTATTGATTGTTCATCAGTAGAACTTTAATTTTCTTTCATTAATTTCAACTTATCATGGCCGATTCGGTGACCCCACGGTCAGCAAAGTTCTTCAAAACGTTCAAAGTCCGAGACCTACGATCAAGATCAGCGAATAACCCCGACCTTCAGGGTAATCTTTAAACGGAACAGTCGAATAGTCACCTTTGTCCCAAAGCTTATCCAGCCTTGAGTCAGAATCGTTTAGTTTTTTTACCATCACTCCACTATATTTTGGATTTTGGTCAGTTGATTAGTCAATCCTGTTTCAAAGTTTATTCAACCCCATACTAGAGTTGACCTCTCTTCCAACCACCAATCAATTGATTTAATGTTGACCGGGTCCGTAGAAATTACATGGAAAAAAAGAAAAGAATTAAAATTAAACATTTATTTCTTAGAAATTAATATGGCATTACCATAAAATTACACATAAATAAGCTTACTATTTCATATGTGTAAAACAGTTAAAATTTTGCGCAGTTGAAAAATGTTGCTAGACCTCGGAAAATGAGAGCATAAAGTGCTCCAATAATGGATTTTCATCTGATGTTTATACTAAATTTTGTGCTGGCAGCAAGCCTATACTCGAATATTACCTGATTTAGTCATTTTAATTGAAATTAAATTAAAATTATTTTTTCTAGAATTATTTTATTTTCTGCACACAATGACAACACGTTCGTGATTTATCCCTCTCCACATTGGTACCTATCGCGCGTTCAATTGATTGATTCAAACCATTGGACAATTTATAGATATCATTTCGCCATTTCTTTAGCGATTTTCATGAGGATATTTTCATAATCATTATATAATTATGTTTTCTTATTCTGTACTTTTATCATACTCCTTCGTGTGTAAATACAACCAATAATCATTCTTAATTTTGGTTCTTACCGATTCATTCTTTTATTTATTATATTTTTTTCAGCTGGAAAATTATTTTAAATTAGTTGTTTCTCTCTTAATTATGTCGGTTATGGTAACTTCTTGCATTTATAATTTTAATAATTTGTATGTTGTGTACTTTACTTTGTATTATTTGATGTTTGGTCATAGATTTTGATTTGACTTGGTGAGGGTTTCATACTGTTTCCAACGAATTCAAACAAACTCTCAATTTTTCGGTTCTAGTTCAACATAACTTACAGCATCTATTCTCAAACCATGGGTCACGACCCGCATGTGGATCGTGGAAACTTCCCAGGTGGGTCGCGAGGATGCTATTTGTAAAAAAATGAAACAAAAAACGTCACAAACTTTTTAATCTGCTACAAACAAAACGAGAGCATTAGTTTACTAGTGTTAATTTGCGATTTGCTCCATATAAAGCGCGATCTAGCGATCACAAATAAAAATCCGCATTAGTTCATTAGCGTCAACTAACGAAACATTATTGATCAATTGCAAAATAGCGATGGTTTGCTGGCGAAAACAACATTAAAATTTTTAAATTTAAGAGACCATAATCTTTAGACATAAGATAATTTTTGCATGATAATATTTAAGAATATATTATATTCATCAATTAATATAGATTTTTCAAACCCATACATACTGATGGAAAAGTATTTGAACAGAAAACGAAAATCTGCCCCACCTCCAAGAGGCGACAAAGATGATTCAGAATCAGATTTTCTTGGTAGTTATTCCGAAAAAGAAGTGGAGAATACTATTAATTTTGAAGTAACCAACACTAAAAAACGACGTTCAAATCCAAGACGTAAATACGACGACGAAGCATATCTTAGGTATGGTTTTATTAGCGTTGGTAGCGATGGTCAACAAAAGCCCATGTGTCTCGTTTGCTATGAAGTTTTGACAAACGCTAGTATGAAGCCAAGCAAACTAATGCGTCATGAAAGGAAGAAGCATCCTGAGACCTTTACGAAGCCCATGAAATTTTTTCAACGGAAACGAGATGAGGTATGTAAGCAGTCAAGTCTCCTTATAAAATCGGCTACAATTAATTCGAAAACATTGAAAGCATCTTTTGACGTGGCACTACGAATAGCAAAGGCCAAAAAGCCACACAATATAAGGAGTTAATATTGCCTTCGGCAATTGACATTGTAGCAGCTGTATGCGGTGATAAACTTGTGAATAAAGTAAGAAGTGTTCCACTATCAAACGATACTATCAGTCGCCGAATCAACGTCATGCAATGCGATGTTCGGGAACAACTTGTTGAATTAGTTAAGGCCAGCCAAAAATTTTCATTGCAGCTTGATGAATCAACAGATGTTGCAAATCGTGCTATGCTACTTGTCTACATAAGATTTAAAAACATCAAAGAGAAAAAGATGGAGGAGTTTTTATTATGTGAAGAACTACCAAATAAAACTACTGCGGAAGACATTTTTAAAATTGTCGATAAATTTGTCATGGAAAACGACTTAAAATGGTCTAATTGTGTCGGCATAACAACGGATGGAGCCGCAGCAATGACTGGTGTTCGTACTGGATTAGTTCAAAGAATAAAAAATGTGGCCCATGATGCTATTTCTTATCAGTGCTTCATCCACAGAGAGGCTTTGGCATCAAAAGATCTAGGCGAAGAACTACATAATGTGTTGAATCTTGCTATTAAAGCAGTAAATTTTATAAAATCAAGTGCACTGAGTAGTCGTTTGTTTGAAGCGTTGTGCATCGAATTTGGTTCATAGCACATACACTTATTGTTCCACACAGAAGTTCAATGGCTTTCCAGAGGGAAGGTGCTTGATAGACTGTTTGAATTAAGAAAAGTTCATCATTTTTTGGTGAATAAGCAATCGGATTTGGCAGTAAACTTCAATGATCAACAGTGGTTGTTGAAATTGGCATATCTGGTCGATATTTTTGGATATTTGACCGTATTGAACTTGGGTTTACAAGGTAAAAACAATGATTTATTTCGGAATATCGACAAAATATCAGCATTCATGAAAAAATTTCAACACTGGAGAGTCCGAGCTGTCCAAGGAAGGATGGATATGTTTCCATGTTTTTCGGAACTCTCGATTGAATTTTAAGGAACAAAAAATACATGGTTCCAAAAAGTACAGGCCATTGTCATAAAACATTTGAATTTACTTCATGAAAAGTTCAAGCATTATTTTCCAAGTCAAATCAGAGACACTGAGCATATCGCATGGGTAAGAAACCCCTTTGAAGTAGACTTTTCTAAATTGTCTCTTTCTTCTGAAGATGAATCCAAACTGATTGAACTTTCGTGCGACAGATCTCTAAAAACCATGTTTGAAACTGTAGGACTTGCAGAATTTTGGCTTAATACTTCAAAAGAATATACTGGGTTGTGTGAAAGAGCAGTAAACATGTTGTTGCCATTTACGACAACATATCTATGCGAATCAGGATTTTCTGATATGACTGCTATAAAAACAAAATACAGAAACCGTCCTAATGTATCTAATGATTTGCGACTCTTTGTCAAAAATAAAACCACGCATAGATAAGCAAGCTCACCCATCTCATTAATATGCTAAATTTATTCGAGAATGCAACTGTATTTTTTAAATTTATTCTTTTATTTCGAATAATTAATTGTAATAATTATCTTTAAGAATTAAGGGTTTGTTAGCAAAATTTTGAAAGAATTAAAATACGTTTAATGGGAAAATATTTTAGTCGGAGTTGGTAAATATAAAGTTGATTGCAAAAGAAGGAAAAAATTTTGTATTAGATCGTCAAGTTTCTGGTTTCTGGCTAGTGGGTCCCTATTTAAAACAGTTTGAGGACCCCTGATTTACAGCATACTCCCATCAATTATCATACAGGAATATTCCTAAACATCAATATTTACAATTTAAGTAAAAACTAATTAAACTAAGGGATTTTATTCCTAAATTACACATGAAAAAAATGAATAGATAATACATGCCAATTGCTGTAATTATTTTTATAAACTGTTTTATTAATATTATAGATTAATCGTCGAAACCCCCCCCAAAAAAAATCCAAGTACGATTTGAAAAGTAACCATAGCTTCTGATACCCAAGACTCGGTAGTTTTTCCGGAAGCCATGAATTTCATCAATCCCAACTTAACTTTACCTAAATGACTTCCGTCCCTACTCCCAACTACGTCAACAGATTCCATGTTAAATAAAGACGATTTATTTTCTATATTTTTTAAGTTTGGTATATGTAATTGTAATTGTGAAAAATATATAATGTTGCTTTTTATATTTTTATTTTGAATATTAATGATTTAAAAAAAAATTTAACTATCTATTACGGCAACATATTTCTGTTTAATTTTCGCTTTCTTCACTGAATCGAGAATAATGGTATAAAGGAGAATGGGGAAGGAAACACTAAGTTGTTGAACAAATATATTTCTTATTCATTTACCTTTCGTTTAATTTCCCGACAAAAATTAATAATAATAATGATTATATTATAAAAGTGATAATGACTGGAATAGAAAGACACTATATGAATAATAACTTTCTTAATAATAATAATACTGACACTGGCAACATAGTAGTGAGTAAAGTAGATTATAGGATATGCTGATGATACACATGTTTTCAGGGAAAAATCATATCTTTAATACAGGTTAGTGTGTAATTATACATTGTAGACCAATTGTATTAGTTATTTTTATGATTAATTTTGAGTATTTATGAATTTTTTGAAACCAATTTGAAATAAGTAAACTAATAAGATAAAAAGATTATGTAAGGCTAAACGTTTTTTGAAATTCTATTTTACAACATTTTCATAATATTTATACAACATTCATTGTTTAATATTACACTATTCCTACATCCCACCAGATTCATCTGAATCTTCAACCACTCTTTTTCTAATATCGCCACGTGCCGCGGCATATCATATCCGTTACACCTGACTAAAAATTTTGTATTTGATAATGGTTTAATGATATGCCCGTCTTTCCATCTTTCTGTGCATTTTTGATTCAATTTCGGTTTTATCCATACTGGGTCACCAGCAGAATATTTTGCTTCGATTATTATCTCTTTTTTATTGTAGCTTGGCAGATTCAGTTTTGGATTATATCTAAATATGGCTCTAGATGGACAAATATTACTGTTGTTTGGCGTATTGTTAAACCAGTACACAGCTTCTGCGATCGTTCCTGGGGACCTAGCTGCTAGCGATTTGATTGTCCGATGGCTGCGTTCAATGATCCCGTTTCTCGCTGGGCGGTTCACTGTTCTAAATACCAACTCAACATTCCATTTATCTGCTTATTCTTGAAATGTTCTAGATCTAAAGACAAGTAATTATCTAATAATATTTCACTTGGAGCTCCTCTTTCATATATCACTTCATTTAAGGCATTACATATTTCTTCTACATTTTCATTCATAATTTTCTTCCAGATTGTATATCTCGATGGCCAACAATCAAAAATTGTCAAATATTTATCTTTAGCAAATTTAGCTACATCGAAGTGCTAAACGGTACTAATTTTCATCACAGCTTAGTTCACCCTTTTCCTGTGTTACTTGCGCTGGGTCAATTGATAGGCATTGATTACAACTTGCAATCATTTCCGAGATTTCATTATCCATATTTAGTAGCCCTGCTTCCAATGCTAAGAATCGCATACGAATTTTCCGTACATGGCAGTTCTTGTGAATCTCTAATAACACATCTTTCGAGCTTTTTTGATTGCCTAGAGCTGCGACTTCTTTTTTAATAATCATCCAGTTGACTAGTAGTCTCGTTAATTGTTATTTTCTGTAAATACAAACTCAATGTCCATTTTAAGTTCATACTCAATCGCTAGATCTTTTAAAAGCTCCAGCCTTCGTCGTATTAACAACTTTGAATTTTTGTATGTATTTTTCTGTCGCTTGATAATATGCTGTTAACCCAACACACGACTGATTTACTATCTGATTTAATTTTGATGTACTTTAGATTCAATTTAATACCCTTCACAATCGTTTCTAATTCCACTAAATTAATGTGTCTTGAATCATCAGGTTTTCGCAAGCAACACGCATCTTCAACCACTGAACCTTCCATTTCTAATACAATTTCAATGGCGATCGAACTTGCATCGCACCAAATTATGTCTGTCTGATTGCTTGAAACACTCCAAATACCTGACGATGGATCTCTTTAATTCACGTTTTCTAATAACCATTTTACTTTGTCAACGATATGATTTTCTATTGAATCATCCCAATTTCCACTGAATAACCTCTTGATATATGAGCAAGCTGGCCGCAACCATCCAGACACAGGATAAATTCCAACTAACTGGCCACATAACGAATACGGCTCTCTTCTTGAAACCCCTTCGTTTAATTCATTTATCCGAATATCGTTTGATCCTTTCTAATATAGTTCGTTATTCTTTCGAAATACATCAATACCTAATACTCTTACACTGAGAGTATCCTTGGCCTTTTCTTCTTCTTTACATATCAAACCAAATTTACGCATTTCTGCACTCACTTCACTTGCTTTAAGATTCATCTACAAATATATTGTCTATGTATGAACTTGTGCTATTCTTGATTAATTCATTGTTGTTCAATACTTTATTCACAATCTCTGTTATTATCGTCAGTGCGATATTCAATCCAAATCCCAATCTCGTAAGCGCATATCTCTTCCCATTAACCATACGAGATTGATATCGCCACATGCTTCATCCACATGTATTTGCATATATGCATCAGATAAATATAACATTGTAAATTATTTACTTAAACATCTCCATGATCGTGATTTTTCAGAACATATATCTGCATTCTCACTATATACATCAATATATTTATTGACATCGATATATTTATTAAGGCAAATACTGGACGCACTTTCACTTTATTTAACTGAATTATACCATAAATAGGTACTGATCCGATCGGTTTGCCCATTGTTTTCTCGTCGTAATCAACTGATAGCTGTTAGATATCCAAGAATTCAAGATACGCATCGTCTCCTGATCTTTACTACAATTATCATAAAAGTTTGAATTTCTATTAGGTAGAAATTTCGGCGTCTCTGACTTCCAATCCCATTTGACAATCCATTTCTCGTTTTCAAATCTTGCAGAGAAATTTTCCTTCAATATTTCTGACATACTACTATCAGAGCACGCTACATGACAAGGTGCTTCTTCGCAACTGAATATGGCTTCTTTATTCAATCGAACTCCACCAAACCTATTAATATTATTCACTCCTAAAATTACATATTGGATACTAATTTCGGGTATATTAAACAATCAATAATAAATAACTTATCTCCAACCCATATATCAACTTTACTTCTCTCAGCATATATGATTAAACCATCAAGCATCGCTACCGCAGTCATAGATTTTCGTGCATTTCCTTTTACTATAGTGGTGGTGCTGCCCGAATCAACTAAACATGCTTTTACATCACCATTTACTTCTAGGAGTCTCACATATTCACAATTCTTGGGGCCACAACCGACTCCACATTGTGTGTAGCCCCTTGATCTTTACCCGACTTGCAAAACCTTGAAATATGTCCCATAATACCAATATTGCATATATAGCATTTTCGATTGGCTTGTCTTCCACAATCTGATCTTGGTACTACTATTGCACCGTTTCATTGTCATAAAATTGATGACTTGCTATTTTCTTTACTTGAGACTAACATCATTCATTGTTGACATCTTTAGTGTATTTGACAAATGACTGGGTAAGCTATTTACAAAAATTCGGGTTAGTAGATCACCTCAACATTCCAACAGTGATCTTAATTCATTGACATAAACATCCAAGTTATCACCCATTAATAGGATATAAAGATTTTAAAAGATAGGTAAACAGCTGGGTAAATTGAATTATAGAATTGTTTCAAAATCGTGCAAAGTACGATGTTTGTTATTAAATCTCAAACGCCGATTGGATTGTGTTCGGATCTCGTTTATCAATTCACATGTAATGGGTGTAATGCCACATACATTGGAAAGACTTCCCGTCATCTCTGTACTCGAGTTCAAGAACACTGTCGACCGAAGGGAGTGTCCAATATTAAGGATCATAATAAAGTCTGTATGAGAGAATTATGAATATCGGATTTTAAAATCTTATCAAAAAATTTTGATAATTGTTTTGAGTGTGTGATATGTGAAGCATTATTGATAAGAACTTTTAATCCTAAAATCAATGTGCAGAATGCAGTGAATACGTGTGTGTTGAATGTTTTTAATTAAGTTTTTGTATATTGATGTATATTGAATAATAGTTATGTTAAATAATTAAAAAAATAATTAAAATAATATTTTTAAAGAATTTTAAGTTTAAAATAATTGATTGATGAAAATTGAGATTAATATATATTTTCAAAACATATTGTCTTATCTGTAGATTATATGAACGAAACCTTCTGTATTTAAATTATGTATTTTAGCAATTTGAGTTCAGTATGAATTTTGAGTTAGCACTAATCTATTTAATTAATCTAGGACTTTTGAAAAACATCCTAGTCTTTTAATAATTAACAGATATAAATACTAAAATGATAATCGGATCTTCTATTTTACAATGATTGTTGAAATAAATTAAAAATCTGACCAAATAAACTGAAGTTTATATATTTCAAAAACATTTATAAAGCAAGATATTTATCAAAATTTGTCTCCTAAATTTCAAAGTTCTAATGACCAAAAGTGGCTTTTTGATAAATACTAGCTGCCTCATCAGGATTTTTACTTTCAGTTATGCCACGCCCGACAATGAAAATGTCAACAAAACCCGATTCCTTCAAATCAGATACCGATTTATAATTTTGCCCGAGATTATCGATTCCTTTCTCTAATTTCACTCCCGGAGTGCAATTAATGAATCCAGGTAAATTTTCTTTAACCATTGATTGAGCAATAAATCCAGCAACAATATCACTATGACGTAATGCCATTTCACCACAACTACTTTTGTATTCTGCGTTACAAAGAGAGCCTTTGGAACTCATTTCAGCAACAATCAAACATCCAATATCTACGCCTGAATCCTGTGCTGCAGATTTAATCCCTTCCAAAATCCCATCGCCTGGTAAGCCATGAATTGTGATTAGGTCACACCATGATAAATAATCATAATGCTTGTTCAGTAATTGCAACTTTACGGTATTTCCAATATCACCAAATTTTCTGAGTGAAAACCCAATTAATTTTATTTCATAATTTATTAAACAGATTTCATAAGATCTGCAGAATTTAGAAAATGCTTTAAAGCAATAATAAAAATAATTGATTTTATTTTGATTGGGTGATTGCGATTTAAATCGTTTATATTTGTTTAAATAATGGAGCGGTATATTTTGAAAGTAGAGGTGTTGAAATATTTACAGGTTTGTGTTTCAATAGATTTGTCCAACCTTTATAATAAAATGTCCAATTAAGAAAGGACTGCTATTTATTAAGTTAGCATTTTTATACATTTTTGGTCAATATTTAAATTAAATGTTAATAAGTAATATAATGATCGTTATGACACATATTTATAAAACAATCAGTATTTCAATTAAGACATAAGTCAGTATTTTAAATAAATGGTCAATAGTTAAAATTAAGTATCAGTATGTAAAAACAAATATATCAATATTTTTATTTAATAAACAAAATATGAATTATAAAGAAATATAATAGAGGATAAATGTGCCTGTTATTTTTTCTAATTTTATCACCGGTAAAAATTTTACCTCTAAATTGAAATCTCAACCAAAAAGTGCGTAAAATATAATTACAGAGTTATTCATCTTGATATGCACTTGTGTGCATCCTGATAGTAGTACCAATAGTAGTACCAAGATCAAGTGATATGCACTTGTGTGCATCTTGATATGCACCAAAATAGCCTTAGACGAAATAAATAAATAATTTTCTGCCTAATTAATGTATAACAAAATTTTTTGGTTATTTCAATTATAATTTTTTTAAATCTTTTGGCGGTTAAAGTTCTGAAAATTCAAATGATCAATTTAATTATTTAATCAGACTAAAACTCGCGGTACTATACTACGGAATATTCATTAACATCCTAAATTGTTTTTAAAGTATCAAAAGGCAGTGTTTATTTAATAAATATTAAATTTTGTTTTTAAGGCCTAAAATGAATAACGAAAAAAATGAAAATTTGTCATCATCAACAAATCGAAAAAAAAGAAGGATGGTGACAAAGGAGGATCCTCGCATCAGTTCAAAAAATGCTAGAACTGCAAAAGCCAACCAAAGAAATAGTTTGCTTCTACGAGGATTCCTTTTCAAAAAGAACAGTCCTGAGCATTATCAGCAATCTCAACAAAAATGGCAAGGATTACATAGCCGAGTTTCAAAATCCTTATATAAAACGGATTGCTACAATGAGAAAAACTGAGGTCAATTTGAGACCCAATTTAGTCAAAGACCTCATCGACCTTGATAATACAATCACCCAAGATTGTATTCAAAAAGAGCTTGAACATCATAATATTGAGGCCTCGAGATCAACAATTTCGAGGGATATAAAAAAAATTCATTATTCAAGAAAACGTTTAATCTTGGTACCTCAAGACCGAAACTCCGCTCGCGTTATTGAGGAACGATATCATTATGCAATTTATTTAAATAATATATCGGATCAAAAAATAATATCTCTGGATGAGTCGGGATTCAATTTACACGTGAATAATCATTACGGATATTCACCGCTGAATTCAAAGGCCTTTACAGTCGTCCCCTCAAACAGAGGGAGAAATGTTACATTATTGGCTGCAATTTCTACCAATGGTATTGTGGACTATGAAATTTTTCTCGGATCTTTAACTGCGGCCAGACTAAACGAGTTTTTGGAATTAAAAGTAATTCCAAAAATGTCAGATATGCAGACGCATATCGTGTTAGATAATTGTAGGGCACACAAAACCGCTTCGACTCAAAGCTTGTGCACCCAGCGCGGAAAAATTTTGAAATTTTTGCCACCTTATACCCCCCATTTGAATCCAATCGAAGAATTTTTTTCTTCAATTAAGGCAAGATTTTCGAGAGAAAGGAGAAGTTGCCATAACTTTAATGACGTCAATATTGTTCTGAGTCGCATTTTGGATGAATATGACGTTAATATTAGCAACTTTTTTCATCACTCAAGATCATTTTTTGAAAAAGCTTTAGCAAAGCAAGAATTTCATTAAAAAATAATAAATATACTTGTTTATTTTTAATTTTTTAATTGAAATAACCAAAAACTTTTGTTAGACGATTATTAAACAAATTTTTTTTATTTACTTCGTTCAAGGTTATTTTGGTGCATATCAAGATGCACACAAGTGCATATCAGGATGCACACAAGTGCATATCAAGATGCACAAAGGTGCATATCAAGATGCACACAAGTGCATATCAGGATGAATAACCCTGTAATATAAAAATTAATACGACAAGTTAGTCTGATTCAGATACGTTACTTGTAAAGTTAATTATAAATAAAATAAAAAATAATGGAAGTGCACTGTAAAAATAAAATTATACTGACCAAATATGCAAAATTTTACTGACCAAAATATTATTTTATTATGATAATTTATCATTTTTTAAATCTTCTTCACCAATTATACAGTGAAGGAGATTTTTAATATGTGTAAATGCATCTCTCTTCTTAGTGATGTTGGCAAATGGATACATCAACAGATGCAACTATCACTATTGGTCAAAAATTAATTCTCGTTGAGTAAAAGCTAATTAAGTACAAAATGATCCTAGAATTATGATTTGAGTTGGAATGTGGAGAATATCTTAGTTTTAAAAATAAAAAGGAAATAGATATTTTTACGACATTTATTGTAGTTAATAAAATCAATGATATTGTTGTGGGTGTATTTGACTTGCAAGTTTATTTATATTAGCGAAAAGACGCGTAGTATTGCGACTAATGTGAATATGGTAACCGAGAACAGTGTTTGTTTTTCGATAATTAAGAATTGCAAACGTTTGCTCACAAATATTCGTACTACCAAACATACTAATTATTTGCTGATGAAACTTTTTAACTCTTTGTACTTTTCAGAAATCAAACTTCCATAGAAATCCACCAAGTTAGTTTAGTCCTTAAAAATCTTCATTTTATGTGAAATCGATTATACTGCTGATTTTTGAGTGACGATTTCAAGATAATGATTTTGTTTTTTTCAAAATTCTCCCTCAAGACACACAAATTTGGTTTTGTGCTCACTATATATTCCTTTACTAAGAAATACTATTCTGTTAATATTTTTATTCAAAAATACAAAATCATAATCAATGGTGACGCACTTAAAGTAAACTTTGAGTGACACGAGTAAACAAATACTATCGTAACGCAGGCACAACAATGTTCTATGTATTTACTTACTTGAAAGCTATTGAAACCAAAAACTCATAGATACTGATATTGCATTGTTATAGTCATTACTTGTAATGTAAGGAATAATATTATTATCCTGAAATAGTTAGGTACGCTAAGAGAATGCACTAAAACAACAGAGATAATTAATAATTAAAATTTCCTGCGAATGTAAACGACGATGTAGGTTAGGTAATTAGCGCAGAGCGAGGGAAAAAGTGATGTTACTGACGATCGTCGACGGAATGAGGCAAGGTACGACTGGCGTCAAATTAAGAAAAATATTTTTAGAAAATGTAACTAATGCAGCATCCAGAAATAACTCATATTTTGAATGCAGAGATTTTTGGTTTTAGGTATCAGTGGTTGCACATGGTTAACAGAAATACATCCTTTCACAAATATAATGATTCATTACAATCTTTATTGTATGGTAGAGATTTATATCAGGTTATTTTATAATTTAGTAATGAATGGAAATGGCAGCCAATCAACCGTTAAAAATTACCAGTTTGAAAGCAAATATTTTAACCTATTAGATAAAATTAAATTACCCGGTGAATTTGTTTTGTTAAATATAAAATTTGAAGTATTTGTATATAAAAATTTTGACTTATTAATGTATCTTGAAAGTTTAATCTTTCAAACAGTGAATTATTAAACATATGACAATAAAATTTAAGTTATTTTATGAAAATTAAAATTTAGTCATAATTAGAGTGGTCAAGGTGGGCTGTCGCACCTTATGGCTGAGTGTGGCAACTTACATACCGAGGATTAATCTTATTTAGCGTGGAGCTAGTGCTATGAACATTAGAACACTTTCAGCTGCCTCACTTGCCAGACAACAGTCCACATTACCGCTCTATCACATTTATTTAAATAAGTACAGTGTTTGGATGTGTTCAGTGTTCTGACCATAGTATTGGCTAAGTTTAGTTGGATTTTAAGTAGATTAGTAGGTAAATATTTTTTTTTGAAAATTTAGTTTTGATATTATATGAGCGTTTTTAAATCAATAGATTTAATATTTAATCATAACTCATTTAATAAAATAAAGAATGGATAAACCAGGGCCAAGTTGTAGACGCAAAGTTCAATATGAGAATAGACAATTCCGTGATAGCTGGACCGAAAAATATTTGGATCAAGGAAAAAAAATGGCCCGGCAGGCCATTTTTTTCTCTTTTGTTTAATTATAATAATAAAAATTGAATAATAAATATGAATTTTGAAATTGA
Source organism: Schmidtea polychroa (assembly GCA_959609185.1). NCBI lineage: Eukaryota > Metazoa > Platyhelminthes > Tricladida > Dugesiidae > Schmidtea > Schmidtea polychroa. The sequence goes on along the minus strand of CAUHTR010007428.1, from coordinate 78,962 downwards.
ATTGGAAAAGATATCAACTATGTCAAATGAAAATATTTGTAATTTTCTTATGAGAGTCAACTCATTCATGAAACTCTAAAAAATGCCAAAATTAAATGCAGTTAAAATGTTTTTCTGATGGTTGGATTGGTTTTGAATAGAGATGTCTAAATAATAAATGCAGCCATTATCAAACAAGCGTATTGAAAATATAGCAGTATCACCAAAACAATTTTTAAAAATATTGTGTTATTGGGCAAATCAATTGAATCAATCAGAAATACTCCGATTTATAAGTATATCTAAACCAACATTAATGTTGGGCTTGAAATGAATTGTCAATTTTAATTCTTTGTTTTAATCTTACGATGAAGTGTCAACTAAGAAACCTATATATGAAAAATAAAGCAAAAAGTTAATTAAAATAAAACGAAACATCAATGAAAACAAAATAATAAGTTAATAATAAGTTAAGAACAAAATTAATATAAATAAGGGAAAAAGCAAATAATACACAAATTAAGAAAAAGGAGAACCCAAAACCAAAAAGCGAAGTGAAACAAGAATTGCAATTAATCAGGATCGAGAAATAAATTAAAATTTGTAAAAAGAAAATCAAAATAATTAATAAAAACCAAAGAGAAACAATTAAATAACAAGAATTAAACAAAATCAAAAAAAGAAATATGCAGACTTACTCGATGCTGATTGGTTAAAAGCGTGACCAAAAACCATATAAAGGTCCCTCTCAGAAGACACTTCATTGTCATTTTTATTCTTTAATAGGTAAACGAGCCAGTAACCAGCAACCGATTTTATCTTTTGACGTTCATCTACAACTCATTGTGAACATCGAATTAACTCATTTTCAGTGGGACCACCAGTAATAATTGTAATTTTAGTTTTATATTTGTATGATAACTTACTGTAAAGTATTACTGTAAAGTATAACCACTTTCATAAAATTATATGTTTAATGAATCTAGTGAACTTCATTTTCCTCGCACAGAGTAATAATAATTATAATAACAATTTATTAATAATATTGTATATGTATATATCATGATTTTCATTTTCTTTGGAAGTGTCATGGGACAATAAATGGGACAATTGGTGAGGTGATGTTAAATTACAAGGTAAAAAGTCACCGAGGTCGAGGCCCACGAGAAAAGTTTGGGCTCTAGTAATTGTAGATACATCTACATCACCTGGACTCGGGTTTGTTAAAATTGTAGAAAACCGAACAAAATTGAGTTTTTTAATTTTATTATTACGGGCCATTTTTTTTCCTTGATCCAAATATTTGGTGTGTAATTTGTTAATAAGATAAATTTTTTGATTTGCAAGAATACTATTGCTATCCCGAAATAATATATAAGAAGACATTATGAAAGTCAGCATCCGGCATTTTCAAATCACCTCAAGAATTACGATTTCAAAGGCTACCATCCTAACAGCGAGAATTGAAAGGACGACAATCGATGTTTTTTACAAGACTTAGTGAAGAGTCTCACAAAGAGTCACAGAAATAAGTCTCGGAATATCTCATTTAATTGCGAAAAGATATCGACCATTTATCGGTGATTTCGTAAAAGATTGTTTGCGAGTAGTTGCTGAAAATAATTGTCCAAGATTGGTCCAAAATTCGTCAAATATTTTGACAAAATTCAGTTAAATAGAATGACTATACAAAAAAGAATTACTACAATAATGAGTTGGGATTATTGACATTACTAAAACAATATTTATGAAAACAATGCGATGAACTGATTCAATTCCACTGCATAATTCACCAAGCGCGTTTGTGTGCTAAGAACTTAGGATTTGAGCATGTCATAAAAATTGTTGTTTCTATTATTAATTTTATAAAATTTTGGGGTCTTTACCACTGATATTTTAAAAACTTTCTACAATAAATCAAAAGAGAATATGGTGACTTAATTTTTTTCACGGAACTGGAGTGGCTTAGTCGCGGGTAAACACTGGAAAAGTTTCTAAATTTAATTGATGAAATCGAAATATTTATGATTGAAATAAAAATAAACAGATTCCTGAAATAAAATATTCTGATAGATTATTTACCTTAGCCTTTCATATCCTATTTACGATATCGTTTATCTTTATTTTTTCAAAATATAGATCTGTGTTGTATGACATAACAATAAATAATTAAATAATATATTAAAAATTAATTATTAAATTAAAACATGTAGGGAAGTAATTATTGATGATATAAGTATTATTATTGAGAAACTCATTGTGTTGTTTTATTAATTGAGACAACGGCAGATTTTGGATTTAAATAAATATTATATCAACAAACCTGATCTTATTCTTGGCGATTTTTTCTAAGTGTAATTTGACCAATTTTATTTACTGGCGCTAATAATTGCAAAATGAATATTTAAAATTAATTTTATGGGATAATTTAATAAGAAAGGCAATAGAAAAGTTGTGATTTTATGCAAGTTGAATAATAATCAAAGGATTATTATGCCTTTTGATAAATAAGACCGCCTTATGTACTTTTTTTCGATGTTCACGGTGATTTCTAGCTTTGATTATGATTCATCCATCAAATCGAGTGTATAAAGTTGTATTCATTTTCCATATGTTAGTGAGTTAATTTATCGAAGCAGAATACTTACTATGTTCGGAAATAACAAAGATTCACCACAATAATCGTATTGTTAACTACGGTGTCTATTTAAATTTAAATATTTAAAGAATACTAATTTTTGGATCTGTATTTTATAATGTAAAATTTTAAAACTTGTTATCGGTCTGCACATTTTAGAGTCAATATTGAGTTTTATTTTCTGAGTTTGAATAACTGATTTTTAGTTTTAGTTGCAGCACCATGTATCCTAATTATGGCATGCAATACCAGTTTTGGTAATACCGGTATTTGATAGAAAACCGACGTTCGGCATTACCAGTATTTGTTCTTTGAATACTGATATTAATACCGGAATTTTTATTTAATATATTTAATTAATTAATTATTTAATTTTCCCCTAATTTGGACTTATTTGAAAAATGTCAGGCCTCTAAATATTTTGAGTGATTCACTTTAATGTAATGTATTTAACGTATTCTGTGATTTTTTTTGTAACGGTATATAATGTCAAGCTTTTCAATAAATACAATGCCAATGGAAAAGAAATCAGTGGTGAAATTGGGAAAAGTTCTTATAATACTATCAATTTTAAAGAAATTACTTATTATTATTATTAGTAATTTAATATACTATATTTTTATTCTAACTTTTATAAATTTAGTAATTTTAATCACTTAATACAAAGATTTTTGTACGACAATTTGCACTGAATAAAATACACCTGTTTGCACTGAATAAACGCATCTATAATATGGGTTGGTATGTACAACCAATTATAGATGCGTCATTCTTTATGGTGAATTTTTTTGGAATGCATGTGGTTAATTTAACTACATGCATTCAACTACTTATTTAGCTATTTTATTTAGCTATTTTAACTTTTTGTATTTAGCCAAATGGCTTTCAAGTAATTTATTTTTATTTAAAGTAAACTTTAAGGATTGAATATTGATCCATATAGATACGAGATAATTATTCAAGCTCTTAAATGATACTTTTTATCAACATTTTTTATTATAAATTATTTTTAATTAATTTTTCAGGAGTTTTAGATGTTATTATTATTATTTGGAATTATTTCAATATAATGTGAGTTTTATTATTATTTAATTAAGTAATTAAGTACTATTTATTAAATACAATTTATTAATACAATTTATTAATTTTAATTTATATATTATATCTCTGATTGATTCTTTGCGAATTCCTAATAATCGCCCGAAATTAAAAAAATCTATAGAAATATTATTTTTTAAATTTAGGTTAATCAAATTTACGATTTTCTAGTTTTTTTCCCAACATCGGACAGCAAAGTTGAGATTTCAGGGCAATGTCAAATACAAAAAAACTATTAAATTTATTAAAAATTTAAGATAAATCATACACAATAATGTCTTCATTATCTATAGAACTCAAAGTTGAATTTTCGTTAACAATATTTTCATTCATTTTTTTCTAAAAAATTCTAAAAATGTCTGTAAATGATTTATTATAGTGCGTTTATTCATTGCAACGATTCTACATATCGAAAATTTGCATGTATATTTTACCATGTGTTGTGTTTTTGTGTGTCAGTTTATTATTTCTACCACTTTCTCACTTTCTATATTAAATGCGTTTATTCATTGCAATGATAAAAATCAACACGCAGGTAAGTTTGTATGTTTATATAATATACACATATTGATTTTTTGTTTTATATTATAGGTGCGTTTATTGAGTGCAAACGGATGTAGTGCGATATTGTATTGTAAACATGTGTGAACTGGCGAGCGTCATGCATGCTAGATAAAAAAAAGAGCAAGCAAATGTGATTCGTGTTAGCAGAAATTATACGGCATTTGGCGCATGAATGCATCTCATTTAAGGATATTAAATAATTAATTTACTTTTAATAGCTTTAAATTAATTTAAATTATATTTTTATATAATATAATAATTTATAATTATTAAAAATAATGTTGGGTATTACAAAAGAAATGACAAAGAAGAAACAATCATTGATTAACAAAAAAGAAACAAACAAAAAAAGAACAATAAAATAATGAAAATTAGTCCAAATTTTATTTTTTTATCGAATTATTTATTTGATTTTTTAAATGAATTGAAGTTATATTTTAGAACTAACAACATGGTAAACCAAATTCTCATAATGGATGCTTCTATTCATAAGAATGAATCTACAAAACCCCCATATAGTACTCAATTAAATCCAATCGAGGAAATATTTTCTGTCTGGAAAGAAAAATCAGGTAAAATAATTGGAATTCAAAGGCCGAGTTATTAACTTGTATTGAAGAAACTCATCGTGAAATCAGCCAAAATCACTATTTACGCTTTTATTCCCATATACAACAGTTTTTAGGAAGGGCGCTAGATAGGGACCTGTTTTAATAAAATCGGAAACGCTCATATTTATCTTTGTACAGAATTTGTTTTAGAGTTAGCTATCGAGATAAAAATATTATTAGAAGCCTTGGAAATGGAAAATTTATTTGACAAACGAAATTAATGGCTATGAAAGAATTGAAAGGAATAAAATTTTTATAACAAAGTTGTAATTAAATAGATTAGATATTACAAAAAAAATAAATAAAGTCAATTACTAAGAATCAGAAAAGCAAATTAAATAAATAACAGAAAATAGAAAAGTCCATTGTACCGGGTTTCCTATTAAATAATTAAGTAATTTTTAATTCTTACAACTTTAATTTCGCTGTATCTTCAAAGATTTTGTTCAAGAAATAAATTATGTAAGTGCTAATTTTGTTTTAATGCATTAAATTCTACAGGAACAGGAAGAAAATATAGATTGAATCGATTTTTAATGTACCGAAAATGTGTTTTAATATTAATCAATTGTCATTTAATATAAGAAATAAACAATTTTCGATCAATGGTGAAAATCAAAAACTTTATTGACGATATACTTTTTGCATTATTGAAAAGAAATAATAAATTTCAGCCATTTTAAGTAGTTTAATAATTATCATCTCTTTTAGAACGCTTGAAGAATGTCTGAAAATATTTCAAACCAAATGAGTACAAGTTCAGATTCGGATTCTCCATTACAAGATGTTAGTGTATCTGCTGGTGAATTAGGCGAATATATTCGCACTATTAGGGAGGAAAATGAAAATTTAAAATTAGAAAGAGATTCCTCAAGAGATTCCTTTAAAATGGAAACCAATAGGATAGAGTTTATATATCGAGAGGAAATAGTTAGCCTAAGAAAATCTCTGGATGATTGTACTTCTTCCAAAATAAAATTGGCTTTTGATTTTCAAAACATGAGGGAAGATCAAAAAATTTAAATGATAAATTGAATGTTGAGATGAGCTCATTAAACGTTTTGAAAAATCAATTGATCCAAATGGAAGAACTCGTAAACAACTATAGAAGAAAGTTAGAAGGCTATGAAGCTTTAAAACAAGATTTCATAGAAATTTCTAACGAAAATAAAAGGAATAAAGTCAAAATGAAATTTGAAGAGGATAAGCGCGTCGAAATTTTAATTGAAAATGAATCACTGAAAAGTGATTTGGAATCGACTGTGGCCCAATTATCAGCAGCTGAAGGCCGAATTATCGGAATTTAAATCATTAATTGGTCGTTCGGAAGATGGTTCTTCGCGCAAGCGTAGAAGAAATGTTATGGAGAATCAATAAATCTTTATTATAGATTTTCTTTATGCCATTTTTGAATTTATAATATTATTCTTGAAAAAAAAAATTTAATTTATTTTAAATTTTGTTATTTTCTGTTTATTATAATTAACATTTCTCGATAATTTTATAATATATAATATATTGACTTGGTTATATTTATTATTCCAGAGATGATAGAGCAACACTAAGATATTGGTAAGATATTATTTTGGTAAGATATTATTTTTAATATTTTATAAATATTAACATATTTTAATAAATAAATACTATTAAATAATTATTCAAATAGAATTAAATTAACTAAAATTAATTAAATGACCTTTTGCTACATAAGTAATTCTTTTTCAAATTATTTGAATTTATAAAATTTGTATATTTAAAATTGCTAAACCGTTTAATATTGTAGAGGATTTTTATAAAACCCTAATATTACTAATTAGTTAAAAAGTAGCTCCTAGTTTTATTTAAGTTTTGTTTTCGGCATTTCATTTTTTAATTTTTTAACATTTTAATTAGTTTAATAATTATCATCTCTTTCAGAATCAACGCTTAAATAATGTCAGATTTGGATTTTACTGGATCTCCAAGTGAATTAACTGACTATATTCGCACTATTACCGGCGAAAATGAAGTATTAATAATTGAAAACCAAAAATTAAGATTTTTCTTAAAAAATGAAATCAATTTGATGACAAATAAAATGCAAGAAAACTTAAACCACTATACAAGAAAATTAGAAGCATATGAATCTTTAAAAAAAGATATCATAGAAATTTCGAACGAAAATAAAAAGTATAAAGTCATAATAAAATTTGAGGAGGATAAGCGCGTCGAAATTTTAATTGAAAATGAATCACTGAAAAGTGATTTAGAGTCGACTGTGGCCGAATTATCCGCAACAAAGGCCGAAAAAGAAAATATGGAAAAAGAGTTAATGGAATTTCGGTCAATATTAGGTCGAATTGGACATTGTCGCAAGCGTAAAAGAAATGTTACAAATGTTGCCTAATGTACTATCTGATTTGTTTGTTTCTAATTATTTCTAATTTTTAAAATATTCTGCTTCAATGATATTCTAGACCGATATAGAGAAAATTAATTTTAAAGAAGACATTAATAATTTTTTATATTTCACTTTTGTTAAAATATGAAAGGAATATTGTTATTCATAATGTTGATTTTGACGGAATAAAATATTTTGTAAAATATATTTTATTTCTTTTTTATAGATTTTCTTTTATGCCATTTTTGAATTTATAATATTATTCTTGAAAAAAAAATTTAATTTATTTTAAATTTTGTTATTTTCTGTTTATTATAATTAACATTTCTCGATAATTTTATAATATATAATATATTGACTTGGTTATATTTATTATTCCAGAGATGATAGAGCAACACTAAATGCGATAAAAACTTTTTACAAATGAAGTAAAATTTCTATGAAGGATTGTGTAAAAATATAATTTAAAAAAACGTTTCGATAATATTAAAATATTCTATTGAAAGTAAATAGTTATGATTCTGAAGTTATTTTTAATTATTTGCAATTTAAACTATATTCCATAGATAAACACTGGATTGTCAATAATCATAAATTAAGTTGAGAATGAATATATCTAAATGTAACGCAAGCTTGGTATAAGGAGGTTTATTACATGTTGACGTCGGACTGTTTGATGCCAAATTTTAAAAATATTTTATTGCAATCCAAATAATTTATACTCTCCCAAATGTTGCTTATTTAGTGATGGAACATCTAGCATGAATACATAGATAATATCGATGGAAATTGTTATAATATTTTGGTATATATGCAAATGTCTGAATAATGTCTGAATAATGTCTGATAATTATATTTAATTTGGGAAGAAATAGATTAAATAACATCATTAAATTTAGTAAAATTAAGGTTGTGGAAAAAATTAAAATTAAATTAGTGAGTAACGGACGATATAAAGAAATATGACAGGAAAATGTTGGAAAAATAAAGTCGATACTAATTATTTAATATAAATATCTGAAAACAGATAATAAAATAGTTTGATATTGGTCTGTCAAAATATAAAAAAGATGGGAATAATGGAAATTCAGAATATGGTCTGTCAAGTAATGTATTTGAAATATTGATTGGGATTATAAAATATATAAATCATAGTTCGAACTAAAATAAGGAGTATTAAAAGAGAATAAAGAACAATTATTAACTAGAAGGAACCGAATGATAAACGGAAAAGGAAGTTAATTATTAAAAAAAGAAGCGAATTGTAAACAAAGCTAAAACCTAAATTACTTTTCTTACCGAAGTTCGCTCGATGTAACCAGACTCATTATTTACTATTGATAAGACCAATCAGATTGTAATAGAAATTTAAAAATTGCAATATATACATAATAAGTTCAGTCTATATCTACACAAGGAACAAGTAAATATGTAAAGAATGATATGTGCTAGTTAATTTACTAGAATTCTTTTGTTCAACCGATATGCCCGACACCCGAATTGGAGATATTCGAAAAGATAATAATTTAAAAATTAAAATAATTTAAAATGATGATGAATAATTTATTTGACCTTTTGAGAACCAGAAGGACTTATTAAGTATTACAAAGTTTTTAGGTATTAAATTTGTTTTGACAGGTGACATTTATGTAATATTGATATGATAGTAACAAAATTAGCAAAATTCCATCTATATAACGCCCTTGTTTAAATAATTTTGGTTTACGTAAAAAATCAAAATTTTGTTACTAATTTTGGTGTGGATCTTGAGAAAGGAATCACTTATGTTTAATGCAAGTAGTGTAATGATTGTCATAGAATAATATTAAATAAGAACAAATGAAACACCTTAATTTTCCACAAAAAAAACGTCTTGAAACATTGAGAAAAGTCTGTAAATGAAAATTCCTATGGAAAAACGAGTTAATAATATTGCATAAGCACAAAAAAAAATTTCAATCCGGAGCTTAACTCCATCCTAAATCAAATGGATTATATAAGCAAAGGGTAATATTCCATTAAAGCAATCTATAATATATAAAAGAACCACAACACACGCACAAAGAAAATGCAAAAAATAATGAAAACACAAACACTGGAATCGAAGACAAAAGATAGTAAAGAAATACATCATGCACATACGAGAGGAAGTTGTTCATCGCCACTGTCCTCTTATAATTACCGATAGTGTTGTCCATCACGAACAGTGTTGCCTGACGTACCATTTTTTTGAGCAAAAATAGATTGTCCATCACGAGGCATAAATTTACAATTATTCAAAAATAAATTAAATGTTTAATGTGGTAACGACAGAAGATGAATTAATGTTAGCAATTACAGGAATTGAAAAAAAATTAACTGAAGAATAATACAAAATCATTACAGACACGTCTCTAATAATTGTATTGGTTACCATCAATGGTAACAAAGTGTTTGAGAATTAAAAAATCAATTTATTAATTAATTATTTTCTTTAAAATACTACTCATTTCTTACTAAATTATTTGATTCTATATATTTTTAGGCTTTTTTAACCCATTAATAACTGAATTTTTTTCAAGAAATTTAGAATTGAACCTTATTTTTTAAATTAAATTTGTACTAAAATCATGGTTTAGGTAAAAATTTGGTTATTCACCTTGAAATTTCCAAAATAACGCCGTTTCATGTGTGGAACATTAACCCTTTAAGGTTCGTAAAATAATTAAGTAAAAACAAAAGTTAATAATATTTATTTAGAAACTCAAAATTATAAAAATAAATTTATTTTTTATGAAAACTCACAAAACAATCAATACACAAACCGACATCCTATAATAATAAATAATAGTAACTTAATAAATTCCCCTCATTTGAATTAACATTTATTATTTAAATTTGAAACTTTAAAGCCTATAACATTTAAAAATATTGTTATTAAGATGAGTAGAAGTGAAAATTCTGATTTGGATAGTTTAAATTTAAAATCCCACACGAAGGAAGTCAAACAGGGAAAACACAAATTAACAAAATACAATTGTAACTGGGAACATGATTATGGCTGGTTATGTGCATCGATGTCAAAGAATGAGTAAAAAGCTGTTTAACGATTGCGCAAAAATACTAGATTTCTCATGGCGGACGAAATGATGTTCAAAAACATTCCAATTGAATTTCTCATATAAACTGAGACCGCGCGAACTGTAAAGAACCTGATGGATTTTTTTCAGATTTCAATAACCATAAATATTAATTGTATGTGTAACTTAAATTAGGCTGTAAAACCACTAAGCTGTTTTGATTTCATTCAGTAAATGAGTTGTTTCTCAGCACAATACGCTTATAGTTT
>CAUHTR010007428.1:0-68264 GCA_959609185.1 Schmidtea polychroa | reverse complement strand
TTGAAGATAGCCTCTTGGAGGTAAGCCAGTGCCAACGGCTCACGATTAAAGCCCAGTCAGAGGCATTACATCAAATATATTCGGAATCTGAGCGGAGGAAGCGCGTCAAATAATATCCCGTAATAGACAAATCGAACATCTTTCCTCTCTACCATCGAGCAGATGAGCTCACCGCATTATCTTCATCAGGTTGCCAAGGACACGGCCCGAACTTCCGCCGATCGTCGCCCTTATTTTGAGTGGTGTCTCCCGCGTCAATGTTCCTCCGGGATCGACAATACAGCCAAATAGTCCAGTGAAGACTAGCTCGAGAAAAAAGAAACGACCCACTCGGGTTGAATGAACGCAGAGACGACGAAATGAAATCGCGGTACTAGAAGCCTCACTATTTGCAGCTCAAGAGGCGAACGTCAAGACATCCAACGGAAACTCTACCGTACCATTAACTAAAATGATTGCTAAAATGGACATATTTCTGGATAAAGACGTTCAAAAATTGAAACTTGTTCTATTGAAACAATAACTTATACAAAAAGAAGTTAATTTAGATGGCACATACAATAATTTAAAAAATACAATTTATCCAAAACAATAGGCTCTAAAATTAATAACTGGAATAACACAAAATACCTAAATCCAAATCATGAGAATGCCTCAAAATTGCAAGTTTCAAGAAAAATAATTATTTTAATTAAGCTATTAATTTATGTTGCATATGTACGTCAATTTTAAGATATTATTTTTTGTATAAAAAATTCGCGTTTGCTATGAAATTTAGAACACTAATTTTGTAGCATGCGAACGTATTTTACTAATGCCACAAAAGACGCGTCATTGCATAAAATTAATCAAGCACACAGAAACGAAATTTCAGAAAAACTAACCAGTTAACAGGTTAAAATAATTGACAAATTTAAAACCGTAAAAAATATAATTAAAAGTACATGGTTATAATTTAAATTACAATACTAAAATAGTACAAATTAGATTTAAATGGAAAAAATTTAAATTATAATAGTAATTAAAAATTAAAATTCGACATTGCTTAGTGGCAAATATAATAGAATATTGAATATATGGTAATTGTTAGCACAATTAAAAAACACTAAAAATAATGATCATTTTATTCTTAATTTTTTGATCATTTACATTTTGTTACACTCACTGTCCTACTTCATATTTTAATCGTTCTGTTCACTGAAGACATCCGTATATTATACGAGCCCATTGATTTAATATGCATTTGACTAATCAAAATTTATATAAGACATAAAGAATTTTAATTTTTTTGAAAAATTTCGGCGGACAAAAATAAAATGTTTCAGCGTCTGTTTGATGCATAAGTCCTGGTCAAAAACCAAAAAGGATTTGCCAAGAAGAATTAGTTGAAAAGTATAATGGAGTGAAATGAAAAATGATGCAAATTTGCAAGTTAAAGTTGACGGCCCCGGCTGCTATATTTTAAGGCAATTTCCGTCGCGAAAAAAGATTACTTTTGACGTTTTGTACTAAATTAACATTATCTACCGATAAAAAGACTTTCAAAATTGTGCTTATAGAAATTCCCAAGAATTATGTTCTAGGTCTGATGCAGGTTCAGACTGATTATTAAGCACCTATTGCTGGCAAGTCAGGAGAATCAAGAATTGTTATAGCTTAGTTGCAAGTCCCAGTGAAGCTCATTAGAGTACATAATGGTAATCATGCCAAACACTGATGACTAATTTTATACAGCAACAATGAATCCTTGAAAAATTAGCAAATTAGCACCAAACGACTTATGCTTTGTCAGCCAAGGCGATAAAGCTCGATTGGACTAACCACTGATAACAAGCAAAGTCAACTACTGACATACTTTGAGTACAAAAGTAGCTCACCTGACAATGACTGGATTGTAGCTACTGGACACAAGCAAATTCCTTCAGTTTATGCTGGAATCCAAATTCAGTCAAGTGGTTTAGGAAACCGAAGAGCTGTTGGTTATTCAGGACTGATCTATATAATATTCAGATTTGGAAAACACTTACATCAATAGCATTCAGCCATTGATTTGATTTTGAAAAACTGCTAAGACTGAAGAAGCTTGACATCATTAATCGTCCTTTAATGTTATTGATCGGTTAGTGAAACAAATATTGATTTTAACAGCTTATGTTGGCCCGGACGAGAATCAATAATCAACTTCTCGCTTAATCATTCATTTTCACCATCTATTTGTAGTCATATGTTTCTATGTCTTGTTGGTCTTGTTCACCCATATATTTATAATTTTTGTTATCAATAAAAAGTCTGGAAAGCCCGCAACCTCATCGACTCTCAAGCCTTGCTATTCTTGAGCCGACAAGAATGCCATCATCAAGACGCTGCAGGGACAAATTGGATTATTGAAGAAAAGAATAGACGAACTAGAAAGAATTTGGTTCGCACCCCTGCAGATGAAGGAAACGAGGAAGAAGTTGGCGAGGGTTGAGCACTGCCGTGACAGCCTCGTCGAGGAAAGCCGATCTTTGCGACTGCTCGTTAAGGAACAATCGGAAGCCTGCATAAAGTCTATGTGCAGGCGACGATCACGAAAAAAGAATATAATGTCTTCCCGAGTTACCACTATCCAATGAATCCGATTTGATCAGCAAGCAAAACCTGTAAAAGTTATGCGGACACTTCTATCTCCCACAACACCTGACGTCAGCATCACCTTCGCCAGCCAAGCGGTCCCAAAGCCCGTCGTCCTACCGGAATCGGTCACTCTTCCGGTACCGCAGAAAAAATCTAAGCGCCGGCAACAAACTCGAGCTGAACGCAATAAAAACGGAAGGTGCTACAAGCCGAACGGGAAACCAGGTTGATCGCAGAAAACGTCAAGGAAGCTCTCCAAACACAAGCATCGGCGCCAACCGTGCCTGTTCACCAATTTTGGGTCGTGCCCCCTTCCAGCCCCCCGTGGGAAGAGCATGCTACTGATTTTTTCTATTTGGATGAAAAATTTGCTGGCACATCTCCATCTACTTTGTGATCAGTCGAGCCTACTCACGACCATAAATGTCTAGTCGGTGGGATACATTTCATGACACTGTGCGTTGTCTTAGATCCATATTTATGTGTAAATATCACTGACAAAACTCTTTTGCTGTTTTAAATATTGTGTGCCTAATTATAAATTTTGTTTTGTTATCTGTGTTATTCACCTTTCCGTGTTACATTTTGACAATGACGATTTCCAGTAGAGTAAATTAAAGCAAGGGAAATAGATTTCGCTGAACTTCAAAGCAGGTTACGTAAGACCTTCTATCGGTCGTCAGGGAAATAGAGAAGTCGAAACGTGGTGAAGGAGTAGTCCTAAGGCAGGGGCTCACTTGCTTCACTACGCTCCGCGGTCATGGGACATCACCAACATGATGCAGATCATGAGTGTCATGACGTAAGAATGATCATGGTGGTCTGGCTAGCAGTCGACGACAAGCCCTTCGTTTCCTTTCTGGGTAATAGGAGATTTGACCTTTATCCCCTAGTTGATGATTAAGGAGTGTTGACCTAGCCGGCAACCCAACACTATTGTTGCTTTGTGAGAATATGTAAAGGGGAATGAATTTAAAATGAGTGGGTGGGGGTCTACGACCGACATGGTGCAAATGGAAAATTTAATTATTAAATTTAATTATTGATACAATAACATTAATTATTAATATAATATTAGACATGCCACAAATTATCCCCATCCATCGTTTTCGGTACTCGATTTAACAATTTGTTTGTTTTAGTAAAACAGTTGATAGGGAATGCGCGAGAGGAGACTCAAGGACCGCAGTCTGGCATTGAGAAAACCTGGTTTCAAAAAAACGAAATCAGTTGAATTTTTTTTCTTCATCCAGAACCTAGAAGAAATCTGGGCGCAGATAAGGATTAAAGCGCAAAGTTTAAAGCGCAATTTTTACAGGAATTTTTACACAATTGTTACTACTACATAACAGAGAGTGCCCAACTTCATTCTCGAAAGTAAATGCGAATCGCAGAACACACCTGCCGAAATCGGAGGAAACATGAGGCGCCAACAGCATAAGTGCGCTCACTTTTCGCAAGTATTCCCCATTTGACACATTACCAACATTGTTCACACAAACTGAAATGAATAAAACAGAGTTCTCAAAGCATGTAGTCCTATAAAATTATTGCCCTGTTTTCTTTTATGATACTTATATGCAAGAAATTGAGGATAGCATAACATAGGATAGCATTAAATATTTATCGTTAATTAAATTTTCAATTAAAAACATTAATAAAATATTGACTAAATTATTCATAAAAAATACCTGTCTTCCATCAATAAAAAATTTTCGACTTTTGAAAATTTTTTTAGTTCTTTCATCGAGTTCAAATCAAAATCATGAATAATGTCAGAATGAATTTTCAGAATACAAATAAATGGCGCAATTTTTCTTGCAAGGTTCATTAATTCTACCATTGTATTCACATCTGCTGCGACGCATAAATTTGTTTTTTTAATATTTATTAATTCAAATAATTTTTTCGTAATTTGATTTTCCGACTTCTCATATCGATATTTCCAATTAATTTCTGATACTTTCTAATATAAACTAAAATTGTTTTAAAAAGAATGCTTTACTTGAGGAACTGAAATAATAACTTGAGACATTTCAGTAAATTCCTTACAAATGTTGTATTGAGTCTGACTAATTTTATCAGCAGAAAGTAAAATTTTTAATATTTCATCTAATGTTATCAGACTATTAGTCAATAAAAATTAATATAATAAATATTCTATAATTTAACCTTTTCACTGTAATTCCTAAGTTATTTATATTTTCTTTTCCTCCTTGCCCTCGATCAATCAAAACAATAGCTTCTGTTACTTTCAATCCAACATTTATTAATTCCTAAAAATTTCAATTTTTATAATTTAATTTTTTTTTAATTAATATTACAATAAGTATACCTTTACAGTTTCTATAATACTTGAACCTGTTGTTATTACATCTTCAATTATGCAACAACTCATATTTTTTTCAAATACACCTTCCACTAACTTTTTTGTACCGTAATCTTTCATTTCCTTTCTTTTAATGATCATTGGGATATCATTTTTAATACTAATACACTGAACCATTATTTGTCTTTATTAGAAGTAAAATTAAAAATTAGTTACAGAAGCGATTGGTAAGGCAGTATAAGGAACTCCACAAATTTGGTCCACATTTTTTGACATTTTATTAAACATTGCTTTTGAAATTTCATTCTAAAAAAGGTTAATAATTTGATTAAATATAAAGTATTACTATAAGTTTTGGATAACCAATGACTTCTCTAACATCCAAATAAATTGGTGAAATTAATCCTGATTTTAATTTAAATTCACCAAATTTAATAGCCTTAATATTGAACAAGTGGAGAACCAAATCATCCATACTTAAATTTAAAATTACAAAAACTGTTCAAATTTTACATACATTTCAAGGTCAAATATATTTTCTTTCTCTTGGTTGTGTACAGAAAAAGGATAGAGAAAATTAAATTGTGTATGTAATTCATGTTGAGTGTGTTAAAATACATACTTAAAATCTTAAAATACATACACTGTCTTTGTTGATTTGTTTCAAAAGGGGATAGAGAAAACTACATTCGTACAGGCGTGTATTGAAAACATTCAAAATCAGTACTTTGCAATTACTTTACTTTGCGTCTTAATCTTGAATTAAAAAGAAATTTGATCTTGTCTTTGTGAAGGATAACTTGTTTAAAAAAGTTTATGATGATTTGTAAAATACGCGAAATTTATATTAATAAATTTTTCGCTGTATCTTGTAATGAATGAAATTGAACACTTGTTAAGCACTCTTTGAATTCTTGTTTGTTCATCCATTCATTTATATTTTCAATGATACCACTTGAAAATTTTTTCCTTTGTCATTTTTTTCCGTTTAAAAATAACCATTTCCCCATCAGTAGTAACAACGAAATTTTCATTTATCCGCATCCGTTGTTTCAATCATTTTATCTTGTGTTCCAATTTTGTCAACAGTTCTGGTGGCTGGAATATCAAAGCTCATTGAATTTTCATCCATGTTACCTGTATGAGCTATATCAACATCAATATTCTTTTGTTCTAGATAAATTGTAAAACTTACCATTTTTCTTCTCAACCCGGAGGCAATTTTTGTCCAGCTGAAGTTATAACTCAGACTAATAGTCCAATACGTCTTATAAACCTGTGATACCATCTATTTTGGACTGTAAAGTTGAGTATATTTTTTTCCGTTGCACTTTTCTTAGCTTTTATCCGGATGGTAATTGTTGGAACACCTCTATTTGTTTTCTTATTGTTAATTACCTAAGCCTTACCTAACTCATTTTCTAATTCTTACAAGTCCTCAACCCTTCCCCTTCGTACACGCTTTGTTGGAGGCATCTTCTTCAGAACTTGCTTCAACTTCTTTCAGTTTTTGATATATTTCCCATCGACTTAATATTAGTAACTTGTCACTCTATTACCATTTTCCGCTGCAAATAAAACAATTTCCAATATCATTCCTACGGAATAAGACTTTATTCTGGCCATTTTTAGGTTGATTTCCACTGAAAATAACGCATTTTTTGATGTTTAAGATTTGTATTGCTAGATCCAATCCAGATTATTCCCGATTATTCACCACTGGATCAATTAACCCCCCGGGTAAGAATTTTTTTATAAAATTCCTAGTATTTTTATGTAGGTCAAATCAATTTTATTTAAGTTTAACAAATTTCAATGATCTTTCACAATATTTTCCAGTTTTTTAATATATTAAATCGACTTTAATAACAGATCACCGCTGGATCATGTAGTTCAAATCAAAAATTAAGTGGGTCAAATACATTTTCTATATAGTTTTAATAAATACATACAATCTATATAGTTTTTAATAAGGAAGTAGGTCAAATACACTCACTATATAGTTTAATTAATTAGACCTTAAAAACCGACTATAGCTAAATCAAATAAAGACTATAGTCTTAATATATGCCCACATACTTTGGGGGTAAACAACTGACTATTAGTGTACATGTGTGTAATAAGCAATAAATAAGGGATAATTCAACAACTTTTACGAATCTAAAATTTTTATAAAAATTATGCAGGTCAAATCGACTTTGAAAGTAGGCGACCGCTAATTGGATTGATTATTGAGAGTTCCTGACAAGGTATTTTAGCGATCAATAGCTCATTTTGAAGGGTATTTATCATATAATAATTGTTCACGACCACATTATCATTTTTGGGCTGTCTCTGAAAACATGGTTAAATCTTGAAGAAATGAATAATAAAAAGAACAAAAAATTAAAATTAAATCGGACGTTAAAGTGTATTAACTTAAAAACAACTTTATACAAAAACAAACTTACTACAAATGCATAAAATTCATAAGCACCGAAAACTGAGAGCCAGTTTGTAAGACTCATAGTTACAAAAACATTCAAAAACTTTAATTTTTATATCAAACACAATATTTAAACAAATTAACTTGTTTTTCTAAATATTGTTTTAAAATAATTAATTAATGTCCCAACACAACTCCCCCTTAAGATTGCGGAGCCAATTCGTCCGTTCCAATCCATGGCTTGAGACGGTCGATGCTAACATTCTTTACTTGGTCTCCGATTTTGATTTTTAACGTTTTACTGTCATCGGATCTTTCTATGACGTCGTATGGTCCCGTGTACGGATCTTCTAACGATTTCCTGAATTCAGATCGAAGCCACACTCTTTTGCAGTGAACTAATAGTTTGCTTACAAAACTATGTTCTTTTGGTTGGCTTGTTTGTTTGTTATTTAGTTGTGAGTCGATTTCCTCTTGAATCGATGTCAACTTCTCTTCGATATCGGTTAATGTTGGTTCACTAATGACAAAATCTCCGGGTAATCTAGCTCGACAACCGAATGTGAGTTGCGCTGCTGATGGAGACCCATTGGACTTCGTGCAGTTTCTTAGACTGAGTAGAATCTTGGGGAGATCATGAGCCCACATCTTGGAGGAGTCTTCTGATGCGGCTCTTATTGAGTTTTTCATGGCTCTGTGCCATCTTTCTATCTTCCCATTGGATTGAGGGTGATAGGCTGTTGTTCGCCTCCTTTCGATTCCCATTACCTTGCAGAAATTGAAGAATTTTTCTGATTCAAATTGTGTTCCTTGATCTGTTATGACAATTTCTGGAACACCAAAGCGACTGATCCACTCTCTTTCAAATGTTCTTATGATCATATCTGCTGTGATATCATATATAGGAATTGCTTCAACCCATGACGTTCCTCGGTCTATCATTGTCATGATATATCTCTTGTTATCGACGCTCGGAAGGGGACCCACTATATCTAGATGGACTGTAATGAACCTTCCTTTGGTTTCTATAGTGCCTAAAGGAGCATGTGTGTGTCTTGCTATTTTTGCACTTTGACATCTTTCACATTGTCTACACCACTCTCTGATGTCGCTTTTCATCTGAGGCCACACATATCTCGCCTTGATCAGTTCTATCGTTGGTTTGGATGCTGGATGCGATATGTTATGAATTCTTAGAAATTCTTGATGTCGGAATATTTTTGGCAGTACTACTCTGGTTTCCCCCGTAGAATTGTCAATGAGAATGTCATCCGTAGTACTACATAACTGGAGACTTGCATTTTTCAGTGTAGATAAGGTCTGATCTTTCCTTTGTTCTTCTTTCAACCTTTCTTTCGTGAATTCGACGAAATTAATTTCCACCGTTGATACTTGTAGGTTTTGATTACTGCATGGTCTGGACAAGAGATCGGCGACTACATTATCTTCCCCTTTGATGAATTCGATGGTAAAATCAAATTGATCAAGGTATTCGATTATTCGCCATTGCCTTGGCGATGGATCTTTCATATGTCTAGCTCGTAGTAAAGGTTTGTGGTCCGTCATGACTGTGAAATGAGAACCGTCTAAAAAATGCTTAAAATGTTTTATAGATAAGAATATTGCCAGTAACTCCCTGTCAAAGGTGGAATACTTCTGTTCGGTTAGATTTAATTTCCTCGAAAAGAAAGCGATTGGAAATGATTTATTTTCTTCGTTGATTTGACTTAGACTTGCTCCAATTGCTTTAGAAGATGCGTCAGTGCATAGTAGGAATGGCTTGGACGGGTTAGGATATGAAACGTTGCTGATTTCACGTACCGAATTTTTGGCACTCATGAAAGCGTGTGTATGGCAGTCTTGCCATAAGAGATCTTCCTTTTTATTGACCGACTCTTGTAACAAGTCATGCAGTGGACTCAGTGTATCCGACAGCCTTGGAATTAGCCAGTGATAATAGCCGATGCCACCAATAAAACGTCGTAAATCTTGACTGTTAGTTGGCTTCTTTAAATTGCTAATTGCCAACGTGCGTTCTTCAGAGGGTTTTATTCCTTGTTTTGTTAATTCAAAACCCAAAAAGTTTACCTTTTCGGTTTGGAATTCGCATTTGCTCTGGTTGATTGTGAGACCAGCGGCTTGAAGACTGGCCATCACCCTTGCCACGTGTTCTTTATGCTCTGCTTCAGTCTTGGAGAATATCAGAACATCATCAATATAGGATAAGGAATGCTCCTGGTGTTCTCGGAGTACGTTGTCCATGTGTCTCTGAAACGTTTGAGATGCGTTTCGAAGTCCAAAAGGCATCTTCGTATATTCGAACAATCCAAAAGGTGTTATGACTGCTGTCTTTGAAATGTCTCCGTCACAAATCGGAATTTGATGATATGCCTTTTCCAAATCTAATTTAGTGAATACATGAGGGTTGTTTATCTTGTTCAGTAAATCTTGAATTCTCGGAAGTGGATATCTGTCAGGCTGGGTTATTTCATTTAACATTCTGTAGTCTCCACAAGGCCGCCATGATCCATCCGGCTTCTTAACCACTACTAATGGAGATGCCCAGTCACTCTTGCTTGGCCGAATCACACCTTCATTTAAGAGTCTGTCAAACTCTTTCTTTGTTGCAACTAATTTTTCTCCAAAAAGTGGTCTTTGTCTTTGAGCTACAGGGGAACCATTGGTGATTATTTGTAGTTTCGTGGTTAATGTGGTTTCTTTGTTGATTGTAGCACAGATCTTGGCACATTGGCTTCTCCGCGCTTCTGTTCTTTCGTTACTGCTAGGGCAACATATTGATCTGGAATGACAACTAACATCGATTTTGTGATGGGCCAGGAAGTCTGCACCTAGAATTGGACGAGATATGCCGGCTATAGCGAAAGACCATATAAATTTAGTTCTGAATCCTTCAATAGTAAATTCAATCGTTTTCTGCCCTCGTATGTGATTGATGAATTGTTGGCGGATACTAAAGATCGATGTTCTCCATTTCTATCAGGCTTGAAACGGTTTGCGGGAAGGATGCTGAGATCAGCGCCTGTATCTATGAGAAAGTCAATTTGTTCTCCATTTATGCTTGCTGGTATTTCGAATATTTGTGAGTTGTTTTGTCCCGAGAAAGAAGATATGATTTTGTAGGTTTCACTGTTCGGGTTCAATGAAACCTTCTCTCGTTTCCCTGGTTCTCTCTGTGGTTGTTGCTGTTGAAGTTACCGTTTTTGTTGAAGTTGCTGTTTTTGTTGAAATTGTTGTTGTTGTTCCTTGACGATATGTTTGACGGTTCGAAATTTTGATATTTCTCTCTGTTGTACTTCCCCGATTGATAGTTGTCGTTCTGATTTGCATTCCATTCACATGGCGGTTGACATTTCATCGCCCTATGCCCAAATTTACTATGATAAAAACATAACTTACCGGTGTTTTTATTGTTTAATTGTTGTCGTATTGCATTTATCTCTTCCTGCAGTTCCATGATTGTTCTCGTCTTGTCTCCTACTTCTTGATTATTGCAATCTTCGTGTTCAATTGCCTTCACTGATTGACGCTTTGATATCATTATTCTGTCTGCTGTGATTGCTAATTTCCGAAGGTCCGTCGATGGCATCGATAATAGGATGTCTTGAACAGATCTTGGTAGTAGTCGCATGAATAATTCCCGAGATATAGGACTGTTGAATGGGTCCATGGATGTGTCTATTCTTTGTATTTGTCCTGTAATGTGTTGAAGCGCTTCTGATGGAGATCGATCTCCCAGGCAGTCGTCTCTCATCAGGTCAGTTAGTGATATTGTCCTTGATAGTTCAAAACCAGCTAAGATTGCTTCCTTCAGAGTAGTGTATGGAAGTTCGGTTTCTGAGTCCAGTTAGTGTTCGTACTTTGTTAGCAACGTTGTTGGGAGATTTGAAATTAAATGAAAATACTTTGTGGTCTCTTCTGTAATTCTGGATATCTTGAAGCTGGCCTCCACTTGCTTGAACCATAGACTTTGATTTTGAAAAATGGCCGGAATTTTGACCGAGACATGGTCACCTTCGGAGTTTCTGACACCATTTGTAAGACTCATAGTTACAAAAACATTCAAAAACTTTATTTTTTATATCAAACACAATATTTAAACAAATTAACTTGTTTTTCTAAATATTGTTTTAAAATAATTAATTAATGTCCCAACACAGTTAATAAATTCACAAATTGACAAAACCAGTTTTCCAAAAATTCCAAAAAAATGAATTTTCAGTCGCTATTTATACTGATTTTAGTTGTCTGTCTAAGCATTTGCTGCCACTCTATCCAATCGGAATGGGTGTAATTTTGATTAACTGTACACACATACACGAGTGCTGCAAGATTTGATTTGCATGCATCTTTTATTTAATTGATTATTTTCAACAATCGAATTATTTAATAATTTTATTATTTTTTTTTCATTTCATTTTTTCTTCATCAGTTTTAATGCAATTTTTTGTCTATCATTCGTTTTTAATTATTTTATTTTTTTAATAAGGTTTTCTTATTCTTTTCCTTAAGTTCTGCATTCTTTGTCAAAGCTCTTTGTGGGTTACAGGTAATCAACATTTTACCTCGTCGGGCTGTTTCCAGCGTAACCCAGAATACAATAGCAATTTTACCACTTGATACCCGTTGAATTACAGCGTTGGTACTGTATTAAGGGCTTGATTACTGGCAAAAAGTGAGCATGCTTGGCATGGTATAATTGTCCAGTACTCACTTGTGTTCACGGACTGCCGATAGAAGGCCTGTGTCCGATTTAGCTGGTCCTTCTATTGGATTGTCTCCGAACTTAAGCTCGTTGCTATACCTCAAATTGAGTCTTTCGAAATCAAATTACATTATAATAACATACCAAAACAAACTACGTGATAATTCGATATATAATAAAACCGATATTTAATAAAAAAGAATTATATTATAAAGATGAACATAAAAACAGTATGTATTGTTAGCATGCGTTGAGAAATAAAAATTTAATCACATCGAAGGAGTTATATTACAGCGACGCGGATCACGCAAATGTAGTCAATTGTGAATCAGTGATAGTAAAATACAGAGTCCGTTACGCAAGTACATCTCAATCGCGAAAACAAATAGATTGACACACGTGGCTTCAGTGGCCCGGCAGGACCTTTCGGGGGCGACTTCGTTTCCTGGCCTTAGAGGTCGAGGGTGTCCGGGGTTCACCTGTCTTCTTCCGCAAGTAGTCCAATCCTCGCTTGATGGCCTTGGTTCTGTTGTGGTGGCAGTGCAATTTTGCCATTCCGTCGGGATCTTCTAACTCGCCAGCCAGGACTTCCGTCTCTAATCGTCGTAGCCGGTCCACGCGAACCGAACGTCCTCGAAAGCACTCATCAGGTCCAGTTTGGTCTGGTTGAGGTACGGCTCCACCTTTGGATCCACCAAAGGAATATTTTCATACGTCCATTCGTGTATCTTATACCAGATCCATCTGGTACGAGGCCTAGTCAGGGATTGGTCCACTGTATCCCTGTGAGAGGATAGCGGCGCCAAATTGTACTCCATTGTAGACTCATGGGACATCTCCGTTGACTGGATGTTGTCGCTGACCATCATACGGCGCTTTGGTTGGTTAGGCATGCCTAAATTACAACACACAGCTCACACTATTCTTCAATGATTAATACCAAAGATAAATACAAAAATTTGTCTAGTTAACGAAACCTACAATTTATTATATATCTAAATTATATTAGCACAATAATTAAGTTCTTAATTGTAAAAATTTGTTCTAATTAATGAAACCTGCAATTTAATATAAACCTAAATATTGCTAAATTCGAATTAAAATTTTATACATTGTTTTTGATTACATTTTACAGTTAAATTTTAAGATATATAAAATCAATTTCTAATTTTTACAAAATATACTCTTTGCCGATGAGCACGTTTGGTCCAGATTTGAGAAGAATGTCGAAACAACTGGACTCGCAGATCACGCCCAAGAAAACTAGGGGATATAGCTTGAAGACATTTCTAAGATTCCTCAACCAGCTTCATTTACTTAATATGATATAATTATCGTATAATTTAAGTTAAGATGAATGTGGGGTCGTGGAATCTGTGGAAGAAACCAGTGAAAATTTTGGCCCTGCCTCAGAAATATATTTGAGGCTGATAGACGATTAATAATGAAAATGGGCTGATAGATAAACATATTTACGCCAATGGTAATATAGCTGTTAATTATATAATGAGTTTCGAAACTATTTAAGGATATTCAAGGTTTCTCCCTTAAAACATGACGACTCAAAATTTCTCCTGGATGAACAGGAATGTAATAATTTTAAAGGAAGATCAATACTAACTCAGATTTGTTTAAGAAAATATAAATTTTGTGATCGAACTTTTGTTATTAGTCTATGTCATGAATCGATTTATCTTTTGTATGTATTTCCTCCCGGAGTTTCTAGCCTCGTAGAGATGTTCATTAATCGAGGATCGTTGATCAGTCTTGGAGTAAACTCAACCCGATTTTTCCTTTACTAATTGGTTCATGTTGACCGAGATAGTTACCTCAATAACACATGTTAATTTCAATGTATTATTTAAATTGGTATTTATGATTTCTATGCAGGTGGATAGGGATTTGTTATAATGTAAATTTAATTGAAGATCGTATATTGATAAGAAAAATGGGGGGGGGGGTGGGGGCATTGGTGAAATTTACAAATTAAAATTTTAAATCAATTATAAGTCAGACACCTACAAGCTCTCTTTTTTGATACTTGAGGGAGGTGATTAATAGTTATGCGATTTGAGGGGCGTTTTACGAAAATTTATAAATTGTATTTTGTAAGCTAAATATATATGGAGAATTTAAATTAGTACATTTAAGTTGAAATTTGGTTACCGTACGATTTAAAGGGGGTCATTTAGAGAATTTATAAACCACATTGTATAAGTTGAATTTATATATATGGAAATTTATAGTAGTAGATCCGAAGATGATATTTAAGAGCCGAACGATCAGAGTGGAAAACTTTCAAACTTATTTTATAGTCAAACAGATATGTGGTTCTCTATATTAAGGTATTAGGATGAAATTTGGTAGGTATGCGATATTGGGGGGTCCTTCATGAAAATTAGAAGTTATATTTTAAGTCAGATATGTATATGTGTATTTGCAACTAACAGTTATCTGATATGAGGGGGGTCAATTATAAAGAATTACAAATTATATTTTCAAGGGTAATATAAGTTACATATGTACTAAGATCAGGGCCGAGGAAAGCCTGGCCGGGCCCCGGTAAAATGATTAACGCGGGGCCTTTATCGATTATTATAATATTTATTTTTAATCTAAATTGTTATGTGTTTTGTTTGTATACTTTTATACTTTTGGTTGAACGGACAATTGGTTTTTTTGATATGGAATATATTTGAAAATATTGAACATCAAATGAAAATTTGCAGCCCTTGATATGCGTCTCTTGGTTAGGGAATCGATCACTCGATCCCACAGCTCAAAGATCATAGGCAGCAGAATAGATCCAGCGCTCATGACAATTGAGCATTATTATGCTTGCATACAAACAAAACAGGAAACAAATTATCGGACGTAGATTCAAACAGAAATGTAATTTTTATCTTTAAATTTTAGAAAAACAACTTTATTCGAGTAACATCATTTGCGATAGTAAAAATTTTTAGTAGTTTTGAAATCTTGAAAGAATGTATTTAAATTCAATGTTACATTTAAAAGATATTAATTTTTTTAAATCAAAATTACATAAACATTGCTTTACGAGCTTTATTAATTTGCGAATTCCGAAATGATATCGTCAGAGTTCAATTATCTGGCCAAAATCGATTCAATGCAAAGAATTGCTAAATGGTTTAGTCTATCTTGTTTCATAGTTGCACTTATTACGTTTTTAATCCTTTGGAAACAACTAAATGTTCTTTCAGTCTCACAACTTGTCACCGGAATTGTTAAAAAGAATTCTAAGGCAATCAACATATGCTTAAATTCCACAAAACTTTAAATGTTTCACAAATTTCCATCATATATTGAAATCTCTTTTCTATTGAGTACATGATTATATTCATAATTTTATTGAACAGCTCTGTTTTGAATTTTGTTTCTGCTGATGATTCGTTCTCGATTTTATCAAAATATTTTGGATTTGGGCATGTTTTTCCTTTTTCTTCAAATTTTGACTATATGTTCAAAGTGGCGACGTATGATCTGGCTTTTTCAAGAATTTCTTCCCAATTATCCTGAATTTTGTGAAGAGCTTTTATCAGACTTTTCAAATTTGCAAATTCAACTGTCAACGTAGTTTCTCTTCCCTGGATTATAGTTTGCACATAATTAATTTGCGTTAGCACTTTCAACCATAAATTTGAAAGCAAAACAAATTCGAATGTTCGAAAATATTTTTTGATTCCTAGTAATTTAACTCGTATTTCGGGTTTCAATTGAGATCTTTCAAGTTCTTCAATAGCTGCAAGGAGTCCTTCAATATTAGTTGCTATTGGTTTGACACTTTCAACTTTTGCAGACCAGCGAGCTTTAGATTGTGATGTGTTTCACCACAATTTCCCATTTTTGTGGACTTCCATTGATTCAAAGGGTTTCTGAAAATCTAACCCTAACCCAACATTCACATGTAAATACGAACCATAACATCCCTAATTAATTTGATTATGGTCCTTCTTATGTAAATATGACCGATAATCATTCTTAATTTTTTATATTATTAATTATTTATTTTATTTATTATTCTTTTATTTTCGAGTTGGCAGATTTTTCAAATGCGTTATTTCTCTCTTAATTGTGTTGGTAATTGTAACTTCTTCTATTCCTCAATGTTAGTATACGTGTTTTATTTGTTCTCAATGTTTTGTGTACTTTACTTTGTATTATTTGATGTATAATAATAGATTTTAATATTACTTTTTTTCCCGTTTTTATGCTATGTATTTTCGAATCATTAAAATAAGCTCTCAATTTTTGACTCTCACTCAGCAATTTTATTATAATCATTTATAATTATACTCAATGTAAATAACAAATAAATTAACGTGAGTATTTTATTGTCGAAATTAGTAATTATTACTTTAGATTTTGTTTAAAATAAGTGAAGTAAAACAGTGTTTGATTTTCTTAAAAACAAAGTTTAGTTTAATTTGCCTTATTTTTATATGCAAAGCGATATTTTGTGTCGTATGGAGATAACGAAAATGGCCTTGGCTTTGATCGACAACAAAGAATATGAATAGAATTGTATCCACGCCGTCAGTTTCCATTTAGTATTATTTTATTATTATTATTATTACATTATTAGTGATTGGAAATATGCTGGATTGCATAATGGTGGGTTACATGTAACCAAAAGAATATCCCCTTTTGCTGTTTCCAACGTATCCCAGAATAATATGCTTCCTTATCATTCGACATCCGTAGGATAAACAAAGTTGATAATGTATCGAATTGGCGAATGTTAGTAAAAAATGAGATCATTCTTGTGAACTATAATTTGCTAACATTCTCATGACTCCGAGGACTATCTATGTAAGGGGAACGTCTGATTTACTTCACGGTCTCTATTGTTGTTTTATGCTCAACGGAAACAAGAATTTTAAGAGAATCAGACTTACATAATCAATTTTATTTTTATTATAATCAAAAAAAACTATTTATCGCAAATTTATTCGACTTGCAAATGGACATCCGTTGTTCCCCATATCAGACTAAAACATTGCAAATCATCTACCAAACGTTTTAAATTAATATATTAAATAGGCCTCACGATGTCATTAAAGCACTTATTTACCTTGATTTAATTTTATATATAAATTATTATCATGTTTAAAATTTTCATAAATTATGATTACCCCTATTATTCCGAGAAACCAAATTAATTTTGTTGACGTTACATCTTAATTATATTAATAAATCGAAAACTATATTGATAAAATCACTGACGTACTGAAAATAGTTCCCACTAACTGTCAAAAATTTAATTGTAGCAGCAATCATCTCTCATAAAAACGAACCACGGTGTAATGTATTGTTATACTATATTTTTTTATTGGTTATTAGGATGTGTAGCGTGTGGAAAAAAAATTTTAAAAAAACTATATAGTGATAATTTACTATGGTAAATTATCACTATAGAAAAATTGAAAAATTAAAGTCGATAAGAAGAATAAAATATTAATAGAATAAATAGTATAATTAGTTATATCCAAACTTTTAAAAATAAATATCCAAAGTATTAAAAGAAAACAACAAATCCAAAATTTAATCCGTTCAGTTCTTAAATATATTTTTGAAGAAGAGCTGGAAAATTAAAAAGATAAAACATTCAAATTCATAATTCACCAATTGAATTTTGGAGTTCGGAAATCTTTGGAGAATCCAATCATCTTAAATCTTATAACTATATATTGAAATTACCACTATATATAAAAATCAATGAAGGTATAAATAACTAAGCAATTCAACAGAGCGTTGGTAATAAAGTGCGTATTATTATTATATTTATTTCTAATAAAAGTTGTAATTTAATTTAATCGTTTTTGTATATTTTTATTATCATAACACACACAAGCACCCCATCTGCCCCGAGACAGCTTTTTTTACAGGCGACTCAGTTGGGTTCAACAAATTTCCTAACCTACAATAATTATCACAATTTATTATCTCAATTCACAATAACTAAGATAATACATAACATACAGTATAAATTTTTGATCATACTCATCGCAATCTACTGTAAAATAAAGTAAATAAATCTCGCATGTTTATCAACCAAAATTAAATTAATTGTTTGTCAATCTAACATCGATAAAATAAACTGCAATTCAACGAATATCGATTATTTTCTTACGTTTCCCATTAGAAAATATAAAGCTACACCAACACAATAAAATATCACTGACAAAAAATTCCGCAATTTACGGTGTTACAAAATTTCCTTCTCTGTGTGATTCATCTGTGTTAGGGTATGATATGTTATTCTAATTGTTATATTATTATTGTTAATTGCTAAAGAAGAGTTTGTAGAGCTCAGCAGAGTTACCTTTAAAATCTGTGTTGGAAATGTTGGGATGAATATTTGTAAATAAATGTAAAATTAACAAATAATAAAATTATGTCAACTTTTATTAAAAAAGAAAAAAATAATCGCACAATACTACGATCTTCAATATGAACTTTGTTTCTATTTTACATTTTTTTTTATTGCCAAGGCTCTTCAACTATTTTTTTAGCAATCCAAGTTTTTCTAATTGAGTAAAATTTGCAGATATATTGATATTGATTTATTATTGATCATTTTTTGTATTCAATTCTATTTAATTTTTTGTATAAAATTTACCTGAAATGAGGCGTTATCCATGTACTTCGAACATGTCCGGTAATTATACCGTTCAGTATAATTCATTTCTTATTCCACAGGATAATTAATAGATACATTCCTAAGGAGGAATAATAATTATGTTATTCCTCAGACAGAAAAAACTCAAATCAATAATTAACCAAAACTACACACATTAACAAAAGAAATCGTAAAAACAACACTCAATTCACAAACATAAAAAGTAACATACAGCACAATCTGCCTGTCTCAAATCTGGTATTATGTTGAGTTATTTGCTCTATTTTGGTTATTTGCCAGATATTGATTATTGAAACTGGTTGTTCATAAATTATTTGATTTAGTTGTTGAAACTATTTATTCAACAACAATTAAATCAGTTAAATCATCCTGATTTGGATACCAGTTTAGAGTTAAATAATAAAAATATTGACACTTCTACAGTTAATGTAGAAATGCCTATGAAGCAGAAATTATACTATCTGAAAAAACAAAAAAAAACAGAATGCCAGGAAGGATCAGTTCCACAACAAAAAACAAAAAAATTGGCAATATATTGTGAAAAGAATTGGAATACTTAGGCCAAGCGAAAGTACGAGTAAAGTATATTCAAATGGTATATGATTATTTGATGACAATTCATCCAACAAGTGTCGATTCAGAAAGGGTATTATCGGATTCTGGGTTATTTTGTACAAAAATAAAAACAAAATTAAGTGATAAGACTTTAAATAATTTAAGTTTTTTGAGGAGCTATAAATAAAAAACTATTAGTTAATAAATATTTGTTTCTAAAATATTGTTGGGGTTATAAAATAATTAAAATTAAAATTGAATTATATTTGTAATTAAAGGCGCGTAAAAGAGGAAAAACAAGAAAATGAAATTAATTAATTTATTAATTAGCTAGTACAAAGAAATCCCGAGTTGGGTAAACTAAAAGAAAAGTAAACAGAAGGAAGATTTGGGCCCATTATCGTGTCACAATGATGAATTGAAGAAGACCAAGAAAAAGATAGTGCGTGCAGGAAGGCCCGGGTGGGCCATTAATTATCTTTGTTCGTTGGACCATTCTGGGTGACAGCCGAAGCAGATATGTAGAGTCGAATGTCAAGAGAGAGATGGGTTCGGCAATAACCATTTGTCATCCCGATTTCGAAGACTAAATAAGGAATGGGGAAATCAAAGCAAATCGGCATTTCAGCAAGGGGCAAGAGCGGATAACCGATTAAACTGGTAAAACTCTGTCGTTCATTGTATCATTGGATTGTGAGAGATTTGTGATTCAAATATACTTTGGATAGTTTATTGTTTTGTTATTTACGATTAAAAGGACACGTGGAGTCAGAGGATACCGACTTGAATTAATAAAACCCAACAATATTATTATTGTTTGTTTAGATTTATAATAATACATTAACCTTTATATTTTTCATATTTTATATTTTTGAAATAAAAATCGTGAAATGGAAATTAAATTTTTTTTTGTCAACTTAATTTTATATTTAAAAAAAAAATTTACCGGTAAACCAGTAATTTTATTTTCATTTACCGGTAAATGAAAAAATCGGTAAATTTACAATCCCTAGTTGATAGCATCTGTGCTAGCATGACACACTGTTGTTTCCACATTGCTTCGGTAGTGGTGTTGTGGTTTACTTCATTGCTAATTTGTTCCTTTTCTTAAATTATATATACTGGTCACTCTTCGCTTGATTTCGATTTTCACTAATTTTATCCGCAATAATTAGATAATGTCGATACCGCGCCTGTATACATATATAGTGATACTTTTAAAAAATATATATACTTTATACACCTATTTTTACAATTATATACACTCATAACCATTTCTATTTACGTGAGTTTGGTGATCGCTGTGCTTTCCAGGCCTCTCCCATTGTTCTTGTTTCCCGACTTCTCATTTTGATTCCTTCTAAATTTCTATGATATCGTTGTTGCTGTATTATTTTTATCGTCTCTCCGATTATTAACACGATTGTTATAATCATGGCTGTGCCGCTTATCCATACTATTCGACTTAATCTTCTGGTTTTGCGTTGGTTATTGTTGTTGTTGCTTCTGTATCTGTTCCATTTCTTCTTCCGATACGTAATTATTTGTTTTCTTGTCTGTTCTGATTTCCTCTCTTTTCCGTTTTTTGATGGTGTCTTCTGCGCCTGGTTCCTTTTCCGGGTGTCTTTTCTTCCCATTTCGCTTGGGGTATCGTTGGCATTCTGATGCTGTTTCTTTTCTCCAGATACATATAGTATATTCTGTCTGTGGTTTTATATACCCTATCAGCGTTTCTTTCCTTGTTTTAATCACAGACAACATTCTTTCCGTTTCCATGTTGTTGAGTTCCTAACATTCCCGGTTCTCTTATCGGTTCTTTATCTTTGTTTATTAGCATTAATCTCTTATGTCCTCTGGTTGTGCATGTGTCATGAGGGGATTCTTTCTTGAGTTCCCATTGTTGGTTTTGTATTTCGCTTTCTTCCTCTCGATTTATTATTTCGTTTTGGTTGGTATCTTCTGTGTTTCTGTTTTCTTTTTGTTCCTTTATTCATTTAAAATGTCGTCCTCGACATTTATGTCATGTTGGATATTCCAGTATGTTGTTAATACTCTATTTCTTGCGAATTGGACATGACATTCGTATTCGATGCTTCCCGTTGCGGCATGCTTCATTCTGTTCCAGTTTTTTACTAGTTCTCTTAACTGGATTCGACGGTTACCTATTCATTCCGGTTCTTTCAGATTTTTCGTGAATCGAAGGTCTTGTCTATTTAAGACAATTAATATAATCTTTGGCGTTCTGCCTTTCGTAGGCGTATTTTTACTATCGCATTTTCTCCATCTTCGTAGTATTCGTTGACGTTTATTGCATATTCTTTACTTTACGGTTTCCTCCATGTCAATAGCAGTTTCATTGCCTTCATGCTTTCCCTCAAGGTATTCCACTGAAATTGTGATGTGTTTATGCAGCTATTTTCTACTTCCTCCCTTGTCGCATTTTTACAGATGAATCTGATCATTTCCATGTTTGGTTGAATGGTTGCCCAATCTAATGATGAATTTCCCTCATTTGATCTTTCATCGATAAGAGACAAATGCTGGATCTAATTGATCACAGCACTGTGACTGAAGTTAGGAACAAGGAGAGATTACTTGAATTTTACGCGATCGTCTAGATCAGTGCTTCTCAAACTTTCTGATGTGGCGTACCGGCAGATGTTTTTTTATTCGACAGGGACCGACTAGCCAATCTAGCTATCGCAAGAGGGAAATGGGAAAAAAAGCGACGACTAATCATGATGACATGAAGTCTTATTCAATTTAAGATCACTAATCATTGTCATGCAAGTCTTCAGATGCAAGTATTCAGATGTGTGACATAGAGTAAAATATCAGTCAAATCTTTTAATAAAGTGCATACAATAACTGTTTCCAATTAAATTACTACCATGCTGTATTCTTATTAGATAAATAAACAAAAAATATCAGTCACATGATCCATCTGTTTCTCATGGCATGTAATTTTACATTTGTTTATTTTCCTTTGAAAATCTCTTCGCGTACCGGCACCGGTACGCGTACCACACTTTGAGTAGCACTGGTCTAGATCAAGATTGATCTAGCGTTACCTATCAATTTGACCCTCTTAGTAATTTAATTCCCAACGAGTAAGACAGGCAGAAATGCTGTTTCTCGTAGTCGGTTGTGCAAATGAAATTGTAACATAAGAAAATCAAATAACCTTATGATTAAGAATTGTTTGTTAACAAATTGTTGCTGTTATTCTGAAATATGATTTCCCTTTTATACTTCTTTTTCACTGGCAACTGCTGGCTATAATTCCATTTTCAAAACGTAATTAAATGTGCACAGCTGGTAAACGTTTCTTTCTTCAGTGGAATTAATAAGCACAAATTGAATAATTGCATTTCTACGTTAACTGTTGATTTTCAGGTCAAGTTGTATTTCTGAATTTCTCTAAAAGTACTTCCCTATTTATATTAACTTATTAATTATAACTATTAATTCTAGTAATTTTATATTACTATTTATATATATTTAATTATAAATTACTTATTATAGTATTCGTCTAAATATAGTAGTTTAATTATACTCTTTATTTATAATTTATTTTATGGCGTCTTGCTCCCACTTACCTCTTTTTGCTAATTTCACTTTTTTCTTAATCATATTGATGATGCGCTTTTCGACTGTGATAGTTTGGATGATGGACAAACACTTGGCTCTCAAGGCTGTTTGCGTTTCCATCATAAACAATATTGTATCCCAATATTTGTTCTGTACTTGATCTATGAAGTGGAATATTCCTTTGGTGAACGTCAAGATTCGTTTTCTGATGATATGCTCGTCTTCATGACTTGAAAACTT
The DNA here is from genome assembly GCA_959609185.1 of Schmidtea polychroa. Taxonomy (NCBI): domain Eukaryota; kingdom Metazoa; phylum Platyhelminthes; order Tricladida; family Dugesiidae; genus Schmidtea; species Schmidtea polychroa. Next base: position 45,121 of record CAUHTR010007428.1, on the reverse strand, counting down.
GATTCCTCGTTGTTTCGGGATCTCTAATAGTTAGTACCTTTCATGGCATGCCTCACCAGGGTATTTTCACCTTTTGTGAATTTTTCGTTGATGTCAATCATAAATTCGTTACTCACTTGGTTTCTCCAAGTAATTAATATTCATGTGATTCATGTTTCTCCTTTATAGCCATTAATAGCCCGTCGTATATATTTCCTATCTTGGTGTTGTCGTTAGTAGTTTAAATGGACTGTTTACTAGTCGTTCTCTCACATTGGCTTCGCCGATATTTCGTAAGGTCATTTTCCATTACGTTGCTACTTCTTGGACGTGTAGATTTTTGTAACTTTCTTGGTACAATTTGATGTTCAATCTACTAAACACAAGATATTACTTAAAGCGATCAGTTGAGAATTCGGATCAATTATTGGAATGAAAACAATCATAAAAAAATTAAAATTAGCGAAACCTCTACAGGATTTTGTTTTTGAAGGGCGTTACTTCATGTTAAAGAACCTAGCGTTGAGGATATTTAGCAAATTGAAAACTATCAAATTCTATTGGTCAAACCAGGTCATGCGATCTTACTACGGTAGAACATAGAAAAATGGATGTTCCTAGTAATTTTGAAAATATAAATACATTGTGATTAAACTGCAATGTTTAATAATGTGTTTATTGTTCTTGTTATTATATTAGAAACATTTTAATAATATATAGATTATCTTAAAGTCCTTATAAAGGAAATAAGAATAATATTTCAACTTTAATTTTATATTCACTTTTTATGTTATCCTTGATAAGCTACAATTAGAGTTGTCAAATTTTACGATATGAAATAAATTTATACAAAAAATATCAAATAAAGTAATAAGACTTAGTTAATGCCTTATAACAATGAGTATAGGTAAATAATAGATAAAATCCCAATATCATCAGTAATACAGAATATAATAAAGTAGAACAAGTAATTATTAATTAACAATGTCTTATCATGGTTGATAAGTGGGCAATCTGTTCTAAATTAAATACCAAAATATCCAAAGACTTTATTTCAAAAAAAGTTTATTTCTTTCTCATATTTCTGATGACCTTTGACATATTTTCTCGTACTCTCTTGGCACGGGAGTGACCACCAACTCGTCTTTTGGCAAATTTAAGAGCTCTCTTATCCTTTTGGATTTTAAGCAATTCAATAATTCTCTTTTCATATGGAGCTAGACCAACGATTTCTTTAATAAGATCTCTGCAGAATTTAGCGCTGGATGATTGTTTCTAATGGGGAAATTGTTATTAAAAATCAATACGAAATTAAATCTTACTCCTTTGCCATGGGATGGCTTAACCTTCTTAGTCAATTTGGTCACAGCATGACCTTTGTTTAATCCAACAGCAATACCTGACATCTAAAAAGTATTTTATTCAATGTTAAAAACTAATTTTAAAAATATGAAAATTGAATTACATTCAGAAAATAATTTTAGAAATTTGCACTTACATTTTAAACCTTTAAATATTACAAACAATTTCTTATTTAAACAACTTTTAAAGATATTTTATTTTAATAAACTTGATTATTCGAGATTATCTTAAATTGATATTTATATATATATATATATATATATTTAGAATTTAGAATTTAAGAATTTTCTTTGTATAATAATTTTTAATAATTTATAATATTAAATGGTTTCAACAAATTTTTTAATACTTAAATCTGGGCAAAGGTAAATGAAAAGATTAATTTAGAAATTATTCTTAAGCATGATCGATATGATAGCTTTTGTATGTTAATTATTCAATGTTTCAAATTTGTTGACAATATCACCAGCAGTGGTGTACAGACAGGGTCAATTAATTCAATAGGTCGACTAAGAACAAGGATCAATGCACCTTTAAAGTAGTATTTCACTAGGGAAAATATTAAATTAAAAAAGAAAAACTATCCATCAATAAGGAGAAACTCAAATTTTATATTAAAAGATTTATTTAAAATAACAAACCATTTAATACAAGTATTAGTGTTGAGGGTTGTCTTGATTCCTATTGTTATGGTTACTTATGATTCTATTACTAAGTCTTCCCAAACACTAAATTATTATTTTTTTACTATTTGACCAATTTTATACCCATGGCAAGATTTGGGCTGTGGCCACAGTGAAACAGGTAGATACATGGAGCGGTGAAAGAGTAGGGGTGAAACAGGAGGCAGTATTTTTTAATTATAACAATTCACAAACTAAAATTTATAGACCTAATTATAATACTAACTGACTTTAAACCCAAAACTATATAAGTCGTCTTTGAATTTTTCCTATTAAAGTATGCGAAAAATTGCAACCATATTTGATAAGAACGTCGCCATTCTTTTGTGTCATAATTTTACTAAAAAACCATTCCTTGTTGAGTATCTTTATTCTTTTGATTTAGAAACCAAATGTTTTCCTAAAAACGACAAAACCTTTCTGGGATAGCATATAAAAACAGCAAGAAAATCGACAAAAAAGCTTAGGAAAATTATCAGGTTCCCTTCAAAGTTTCTTAACTAATGTTGAGGTCCGTAAATTAAAATAAATTGAAATGAAATTTAGGTTAATAATTTAAATAAAAAGTAAGGGAAGAAAAAAGACAAATAAAAGGTGATCATGCACAGAATTGATAGTAAAGGAAAGTACGATGGAAGCAGTATTAGAAAATGCCCAAAAAAGCAATTACGAAAGGCAAGAATCCGGAAATCCGAGAAAAATCAATAAATTGTAAAATCATCGAAATCGAATTGGGAAAACGGGACAGGTATAGAGTAGCTAATGGTCAACAAGATGATGGTTAAGGATTTATAAGAAAATGGTTAGGAAGGGTCGAAAAGCATTCAAATGTGTGAAAACAGAAAACGTTAATTAATTAATTGGCTAATAGAAAACCCGAGCTAATGGGAAACCCGAGTCAATGGAGAACCCAAGAGAGGAAGGAAACCCGAGCTGGGTAAACAAGAAGAAAAGTAAACAGAAAGAAGATTTGGGCCCATTAGCTTGACACAATGATTAATTGGAAAAGAGCAAGGAGAAGATAGTGCGTGTAGAAAGGCCGGACGGGCCATTAATTATCTTGGTTCGTTGGATCATTATGGTGACAGCCCAAGCAGATACGTGGAAGCAAATGTCAAGTGAAAGATTGGCTCGGCAATAACCATTTGTCATCCCGATTTCGAGGAGTATATAAGGAAAGGGAAAATCAGAGCAAATCGGCATTTTGCCTCAGCTAGGGTTAGAAGTAACCGAGTTAGGAATAGGTAAAAACGAATTAAGGAGATTAGGGAAAAGAAGATATAGAATAGGAATACGAAAAGATGAAAAAGAATCAAATCAAACAGAAAAAGAGGAAAACGTAGATCAAGAGAATCTAATGAAATAAAAGGTGAATATTATCTATTTACAAAGCATCAACGCCGAGCGGAGAATCGGTCAAACGTAACTTTGATTATTGATTGTAAAGTGGTGAGAAAAGAGTGTGAATTTTGTTATTTCAATATACGTTGGGTCGTTATTGTTTTGATTTAAAGGACACGAGGAGTCAGAGGGAACCGACTTTAATTAACCAAAAACCCAACACTAATAACTAAACTGAAAATCAATCGACGTCACAAATTACTACAGTGTCAAATTCTACAGCTGATGATGATTTATAACTCGTGGGTGGAACTTTAACTAATAATGAATTATCACAAATAACTTCAACTTCAGCTCGCGATGATTTACCCATATTCAAAAATATCACTGGATCTGAAAATGAAGGTGAATTTGAAATAAAAAATATGAAATTAACTGAAAATGCAAAGAGGATGAAGTGGAAAATATTGGGCGTGTTGAAGATGATAATGAGTCTGATGTAATTCTAATTTATTATACGAGAAAAATAATGAAAACTTTTTAAAGTTTGTAGAATTGTTATCAAAATTTGATTTTACAACGAAAGAACACTGTGATATAGTTAAAAACTAGAAAATTGGTTTCCATTATTTAAGTGTAACAATTCAAAATGAATTAATAGATGTTATTGCAACAAATATTCGTAATAACATTATAGCAGACCTAAGCAAGGCTAAATATTATTCAATCGTAGCAAATCGTTCACAAGATGTTAGTAAGATAAGACAAATTTCAATTGTAATATCCTTCGCTCATGTCAAGAATTGTTAAAGTTAAAATTCGAGAACATTTTCTTGTAATCATAGGAAAAGCTCTTACAAAAACATTTTTAGAAATATATTACATTCACAAAGAATTCTTTTGGAAAACATGCGCGGACAAGGATTTGACAATGGATCTAATACGAGAGGCCAAAATATAAGAGTTCAAAAAAGAATTTTAAATTAAAATCATCGTGGTTTCTTTCTTACGTACATTCATTAAACTTAGTAGTTTGTAATACGGTAAAATCATCAAAAGATGTCTTTTCATTCTTTTGGATAGTGCAATCAATTTATAGTTTTTTCAGTGGTTCCATTTGTCTAGAGGTGCTGCCTTTTTATGATTTTGAAAAGCTCGAGCTTTCGAACTTTTTCTAATCAAAACTCGAGCTACTCTAGCCGAATGAGCTTTTTGAGACATAAATTAAAAAACCTCAACATACTTTTGAATTTTTTTATTTTAATAAAAAACCAGTTCCTTTTTAATTTTATAAATACATGTTAAGTACGTAGGTTCAAATATATGTATATAAATTTAAATACATTGGAATGGAAATTGGAAATTAATTAATTTTTAAGGAAATAACTTTTGAGAAAGCAGATTGCATCAATGCGCCGATCGCTTAAGCTTTGCCTTTTAACCGTTACAACATTTCCAGCCAAAGAAAATACTCGCTAACTTTCGGTTGATGTCGGTTGGATGCTTTTTAACGATTCCAGCATTTTTCCTAAATTGGATGAAATAATACCCGTTACCTCGTATATGTTCATTTCCTTCCCAATTGACTTGTTAACATTATCTTCATTTATTGGCATTGATTGAAGGCAGCTATTGATGTTATTTTGCAAAATATCCTTAAGATTACTTATTTCAGTTGCGTCGTTTTCAATTAACTCAAATGATGAATCGTCTTCGACGGTAGACTCAGTTGGTTTAGAATCAAGAATTTTTGCGGCATATTCTTTTGCAGTTTTAATGATTTCGTTTTTAGGTAACATTTTAAAAAAATCATCTCTTGAATTTAATCTTCCACCAGATTTTATAGTTTGTGGGTTTTGTAGAAATTTTATTACCGAAACTAGGTTATTGTTTCTGCGTCGATCTATGTGAATTTTAAGTGATGTGAGCATCTCTTTTGCAATTTCACTATCTTGAGTTTTAAGTGCATCAAACAAAAATTTAAAAATGCCCTCACTTGTAAGTAGGTTAACATCCTTTCGACTCAACACCTCAACTGCTAATTTAATGGGTTGCATCACATTTAAAATTTCTTTTGTTGTAGTAAGATCATCTGTATTTAATAAATTTCCCAAATTAAGATCATTCAGGGTCTCTTTCAATGCTATGATGGACTGTTATAAATCGTTCAAGCATTGTACACAATGTGTTCCAACGTGTTTTACAATCGAGCTGTAAACTCAGTTCCTTGCCATGTTTTTCTTTTATATATGCTTGTAAAATGTTATTACACACCGGTGAGTTTCTAAATAAAACAACGATTTTTCTAATTCGTGTTAATATTGATTTGAAATCCGAACGAACTTCAAATTGCATATCTTGTTGTTGTATAGTTTGGGTTTCAACACCATCACTATCGTCACAATGACTGGTATCATAATCTTGATCATTTACTTCATCTGAGTCTGAGCTTAAGGTATCACTATTTAACTGTTGAACAACATTTTTTCTATAAAGAATATCTAGCACTGCTAATTGTAAACCATGGTTATAGCAAAGCTGATGTAAAATAGGTATAATTTTACCAAAAGAAACCATAACAGAGGCATCATCTGTAGTGCACCCTATAATATCATTGAACGTTAATCCAAAATCTCGCAATTTGTTTTCTACTAATTGCACTGCTTTTGTAGCTGGGCAACTACCAAAAATTCTGACCAAACCTAAATTATGCCATTCTCCACCACACTCATGTAGATTTATGTTAAGGCACCGACGATTTATTTTGCTTGTCCACTCGTCCAAAGTCAAGCTAAATTTGTTGTGTAGCTTTACTGTTTCTTCAACATATTTCTGCTTAATAATTTCATGGTGATCATGAACGAGTTTCATGACATCTAAATGATTTTTTGGAAATTTATAACCACGAGCTGAAAAAGATTCCCTGATAAATCTACTCTTGCATAACCCATGCGCTGAAAAGCCATCTAATGTAATCATACTTGCAACAAGGCAAGCCAACGTTTCTTTTTTCAAAAAATCTCGCAGGGACTTCTGTTGCACAACTATTTTTGGTTTTTTCGTGCCATCTACATCTTCGTTAGGTTCATTAGTTTCATGTATTTCTTTATCATTTTCCCGTTTTAAAACAATTTTATGGATATATTTATGGATAGATTCATATTAGTCAGACAATAAGTATTAGCTATATTATACTTTGATTGAGTGTCAATAAGTTATCCTGTGTTGGGTTTAATTCTATTAATTGAGACAAAGAGCACGAGGAGTCAGAATCAATGCTTACTTCGATAAATAATCACCCAAAAGTTAACAAAACAATAAAAATCCAAAAGTATAGGATTTTCCCGTTGCGCATATTGATAATGAGTTTATCACCAAAACTACTAGGAGCTTAGTATACTAAAGTCATATAATAAAACATCACAGGTGTCAATAAGAGTTTTAAGTTTTAATAGCAAAATTATATACCAATTTCATATTCAATATTTCATGACCTTAATGAAGATATACAGAAACAGGGACAAAATAAATTAAGACAAGGTTTGTTTCTGAGATTCTTCCTGGAAGTATGGAGACGAATAGTTACATTAGTCTATTTTATTAGTTATATTCAAATGAACTTCATGATTTCTGTTACATAAAATATAAAACCCGTCATTCGATGGGTTCCATAAACCTAGTGTTAAGAGAACAACTTATGAACTACTGACAACAATAAGTAGATTAAAATATTTTATAAGAATATCACACTTTAATTTCATTGGTTCTTTATCTAATACATATAGAAAAAAAATTACCTGATTTACTTAATTTTCAATCAATGCTGTTGAGGTTATCAGTTGTCGTTGTGATTATTTATTATAGTTTGGCTACAAATCTCTGCCCAATTAACTGTAATTGTTTTAATAATGATGGTGACTGCGTTATTGAAACTAAAAGTTCATTATGTTTATTAAAATGGGGTCGTCTTAGTGTTGAAATCAATGATTGGGATTTAATTGATGATTTAACGTTTTCAATGTGTCGTTCTCTTTACTTTCTCTCAATCACCGGAAGATTTCAATCTATTGACGGAACAAAATTAAAAATCCCATCTCCAAACATCACAGATTTTCATATAAAAAACAGTAAATTGCAGGTCATTGATGATTATAGTTTCAGAAATTTCCCATTTGTAAAGAACCTAATCATAACATCTAATGAAAATCTTTCAAAACTGTCTAATAATTTTCTACAAGGATTGGAGCAAATGTATTTGCTGGACATGAGTTTCAATAGTTTGACAGATGTTTCCAAATCATTTCAAGTGTTTCTCTTTGAATTGCGAGTTCTAAAATTGAATTACAACAAAATTTCGACAATTAAAATGGATACTTTCAAATATTTGCGACAGTTGAAAATTCTCGAATTGTCACACAACCAAATAGCCGTTGTTGAAAACTTCGGTTTTCGTGGGCTTTCCAGTGTCCTTAATTTGCGATTGGATAATAATCTCCTCTTCGAATTGAATCATCTCGAATTGCTTGAAATGCTTTCGTTGGAGAGGATTGATTTACGCAACAATAAAATCGAAATCTTTACTCTGCCAAGTTGCAATAAAGATCTAAAGATAATCTTTTTGATGTTTAACAATCTTACGACTCCACCGATGATTAGCCGAGGTCGGTGCAGTGGAGTTAAGAAGATATTCATTAAAGATAACTTTATCACAGAATGCAAAAAGAATCATTTGTTGAATATATATGATCTGAGTCCGTGCGAATATCCCATAGATATTTCACTATGCTCAAACAAACTAAATTCGTCAAATGTTGGATTGTGCATTGTATTGATTGTGATTTCACTTTGCATATTGACACTTTCAATTTTTGTGCCTATTCTCATTTGTAAACACCAAAGAAAACCTGGATTTCGTAAATTGCAAATGAAAAAATCAATGATTAGCACGACCTTTTCTAGTCCATACAGGCCGTCGGAATTTCAAAACTTATCCACGTAAAATTAATTGGAATTTAATGATATTGTCTTTCATCAACTGTTGCAATTGCTAGAATTGGGTTACCGTTTCTTGTCAATTATTTATTAGATGTATGCTATGTATTTTTCGATATAATTATATCACTATGAAGAAGCTTTTGGTTTGGTATTTTAATACGGCTGGAAATGAGAAAATTTATAAATGGAAAAAATCGATTTTCAGAAACATTTTCGGTGAACTATATTTAATTTTTGATAAAAAATCCAAATCCCCCATTACTAGGAAAAATTAATATAAATGCTCATAACTAAGAATGAAATAATTGGAATAAAGATTAATGAGCCAGGAAATGATTTAACAGGAGAATGTGTAGCATCATTTCAAGGTGTCCAATAATAAATAACTAAGATGCAACGAAATTAAAACTTTATATTATTACATTTCACATTAAATATTTGTTTAAATCGATTCACAAAATATTTAACTATTCATTCTACAAATCGGTATCTCTTCCAAATGGGAGTAATGTCGTTAATTCTTCCTGCTTAGTCTAAAAATGACTCCGTCTTTACTCTTTCAACCACTAACAAGTTATATTTATCCTTTGACCAGAAATTTCAATGTGTAGAAAACACAGCCAAGCGTGATATATAGATAAATTCTTTCACTAGTCAACCATTATGACATATCTTGATTCTTAGGTTTCCTTAACACTATAAATCATTTTGTCATTTTAAATACTACTAATTTTTCTGAAAAAACATTGATAAGATTAGAATACTTTCACACCAAATTACAGGAAACTCATTCAATGAACAGGCTGAATATACAGTTTGTAAAACTATCACAAGCACCATCTTGAAAAATATCGCGCCTGCTTATATTGAGACTTTGAGAAAGACATTTTTTCTAATCATCTTTTGAGTATATATGACATTGATCTTAAACGAAGGGAATTCATGAATAATCTGAAACCATATCAGGGGTATAATAATAAATAAATAAAAAATGTATAAAAATTGTACCTAGTGGCACAAAGTGCTTATTAGTGCAAGGACCTTAACGGACCTCGGATCAGAAGAGGGTCTGTTAAGGTAGATTAAAAAACAACAAGAAAACATGTAGTCAGTGGCATAAAAAAACAACTGACACATAATACACATGTAAATGGTTTGATAACTCGCCAATATCAAACCATTGAGTGGTTATATCTTTGATATATCCGTGAAGCGCTTCATAATACCGCTCAAAGCTCTGGCCAAAGGTGATGTGATGTCTGATGATCCCTCAGGGGAACACAGAAGTAACCAAAGTATATTAAAAACTAGCCCCGATATGCTATGACCGCTTTGAGGTTGAAGCTCATCCGTCAGGATCCAACCTTTTCTTCGGAGCGGTAGGTAAAACCAAGCTTTGATAAGAACTTGCGAACAGAGAAAATTTACTTAGTAATAGAAAAAATAAATTGACAAAAATTTTACTATGTACACAAAATTAATTAATTGAATTAAAGTTTGAAAATTAATACATTTCGGGGAGAAATAATGAAAATGAGAAGCTATTGGTAAAATTAAAAAATTATAAATAATTTGTATGTAACGGGAATCACTATAAAGATATAACACAAAAAATTAAATTAATTAATTAATTAAAAAGTTGTTATGGACATGAATCATTGAAATTGGGTAAACGAAAATTTTTGGCAAGAACGATAAATTTGAAATGGAAAAATTAATTTTTGTGTCAGGGAAACCATAGAATCAAGATGAAATTCATCAAAATAACTTCTTGCAGATTATCGAAGAATGAAATCAAAGTGTTGGCTGTTGAAAAAGACAAGGCGGAATAATTTTTTGAACCTAACATTATTCACCTCTGTTTGGGAAGAGTTATCAACTTGTAAACTGAGTACTGCAATTTGTAGCGCCTTAGCTACTAATTACTAAACACATGAAGTCAGGTTTAAAATTTTCCTTCTTAATTAAACCCATTAGTTACTGTAAATTCCCATATGGGGATCGATTTTTAAATGTAAAAAATATAATTGAAAATTTTTTTTGTTAAAATTGCACATACAATATAATTTTGCAAAAAATATTAATTTTAAAAATCTGGGAGGTAATGGGAGGTAAATACCTATGTATAAATAAACCTTATATATCCGGCAACCTTATTAATCTGGTAAATGTGATTTAAAGTAAAATATTCTAAGTATTGTGGATAATAAATACGATATTAAATAAAATTTACCATTTTTATTCTAGTTCGTCACTTAGAAGTAATTTTTCTCAACACACAAATATTGAAAATTTGGGTAATTTTAAATTTTTTTGTTTTAATTATTTCTTATTTGATTGGTCGAATAAAAATGGACATATGTTTTTAATACGAAATAAGTACAAAAACTTGACAATAATCAAGAATAATAATTAAGAAAATAATAAAATAATTTGTTTTAATATTGATTGAAATGAACTTTAGAAAAAAATTCCTTCAATTGTCTGTTGATTGACATGCTGATTAGATTATATTTCTCTGTATTTTGATCCACAATTTGTTGTTTTATAATTTAATACTATTATTTTTTTTGATTTTTATCAAATCTTTTCTACACAGCTCGTAAAAAAAAATTTATAACTACTATTAACCATAAGTAATATTTTTTTTGTTTTATTGTCTCAACGGATTGTTTAATTATTTTCGTTTCATCACCATGTTGAAACTTTTACCTTTTACAACTACCCATATAATCTACTAATTAGTAGATTTTTAATGATCTGAAATTACCATTTTTATTAATATTTCATTTCATTTTGACAGAAGATCAAAAATTAAATTTTGTTGCATAGAAATTAATTTTTGAAAAATTAAAAGATATTACTGACATTCTTGTAAATATTGGTTAATTTGAATCTTAAATCAACTGATAAATAATATGGAGAAACATTATTTAATAAAATTTTTTATCATTAATGGTGGATTGTGCGATTGGCTAGATAAGGGGCCCCCTGAAGTTTTGTTTGATCTAAAATTGTATCCCAAAATAATAATGATTTATTGGATTAAAATGGTGTTTTTTGTTAAATACCTGTATGTAAGCACTAAAGAAGATATTTTAAACTCAACCGATAAATTGTTGTTATTTCAAAAAAAATTACTTTATGAAAGAATAAAGCACAAGAAGATAGTTTCGGAGAGTTTGAGTCAGCTCCAAAAGACTGCTATAAAATAATTCATAAAATAGTTATTTATTATTTGACAATACTAGAGCAAAGAATTGCTTTTACAAATTTAAAAATAAAAAAAGTTTGATTGAGTTCGAAATCCATTTGTGAAAAGAGGAAGAACTAATTTCGGTGTATAATAACCGAAATCATAGTCTGTAGTTTGTTGAATTTCATACATATTTTTGATACTGTCGAAAAAGCTTCAATGCTAAGTACAAACAAATATGTTGGGTTGATATTTATTAAAGACGATTATCTCTGACTCCTCGTGTCCTTTTACAAATAAATAACAAAAACTCAACACAGAACAACATCATTAAAATTTTACCACAATTACAATTAGTCACTAGATTTGCACATTTCTTTCAAGATATATGTTATCGCATGGTAGGTTGCCCAAGGATGTAATAATCTTTTCTGGTACGATAATTTATAATCCTCTTTAGTTTCTCTTGGAGTTTCGTAAATGCCCTCGGATCTGATATTGTTTACTTCGAGCAACTGGTGGCTTGTCTCTTCAGCTTTTCGCTTTATACTTTTCTGAAAGAGGTTTATCTAATATTGCGTAGGCATTATTTTAATTCTCTTGGGGATTATATGCATTTATCTAATATTGGGTAAACAATATTTTCAATCTTCTGGGGGATAATGGGAATTCTACTAATTAAACTTTCTCACTCCTAACCGACTCTCAGTCGAGTTCACTTCAACTTCCTTTGATGCTTGTCTAATTAGTCGAGTCTCAGTGCGCTCTGGGTTTCACGCTGACTCGGGATTCCCATTATTTCGAGCTTTCCATTATAAATTAATTAATTTTTAATTAGTTTGTTATTTTATTATAACTTTCTCTAGGGACTCACCACTAATTTTTATTATTGTTTTTGGTTTCGTCTCATGATTTGGTGTTCAACCATACCCATTACACACAATCATTATTAATTTTCACATTTTATAAAATTTTAATTAATTTTTGCACTTTTGTTATTTTGGTGTTTCATTGATTTTTATTATACTTCCGTTTTATTTTTTGCATTTATATATTACTTCAACCAATAAAAAATACAGCAACCCTTTTATCAGATCTGCATTAGAACGATTTTTGGTAAGCGACTCACGAGGATTACATCAAATATCCCAACAAATATAATAAAGCATAAAAAACTTAAAACTTTGCTCTTCAAAGTCATTCTTCCACTTAATATTCTTTGTCTTTATCAATTTATCTTACAAACTGCCTTTATCTAAAACATCTTTCAATACTCCAATCGTAACAATGTAGCTCTTATTTCCTTGATTTCAATTTATCCAATATCTTGAATTGACCTGTAATTGGCTTTATGGATTTATCATAGAATTTGAAGCTTTATGAACAGTTCTTAAGGAAAAGCCTTTTTCATATAGACAGTGCACGAATTACAGGAAATTCTTTTCTTGTAAAACAATAACCAACTTTATACTTAGTCAATGTTTATGACTCGTAAGCAATGACCTTTTCTTTTCTTTTATTGACTGACTATTATGGCACTCTACTAATTGTTATAAAACTAACATTTTTATCTAACCGGCCTTAACAAACCGGCCTATTAAGATTACTTATCTGGGATCATTACCCAATGAACAAACCCCAAAATCTTGTTTCTGTCAAAATAAATTCGAAGGTTCGGTTAAACCCATAAATTCATCTGCGACAATGTCAGAAAACCAAATCGTCAGGGAACTCAGGGTTCAAAGGTTAAATATTCGATTATAAAATTCGATAGGATTGAACTTTTCTTAAAATGAAAAGAATCTACAAAGAAATTACGAATGATTCTGATTTAACTTTACATATATAATTCTAAAATAATTCTAAAGGGTATATTGAATGTATTTCAACCAAGAGTATCCAGCAAAGAAAGCCTCATTATCGTCAGATCAAAATTGATTTCAATAAAGAACTATACATTGTCCTGGAAGCCCAAATGGAACAAAGGAAATGTAAAAAAATTGATGACTTTCAAGTTTATCTTCAATATGGAAAAGTTCCTCTGAATAACAGAGGTTTTACATGTTCAGTCAAAAGTTACAATTCATATGTTCGCAAATGAAATAATAAACAGAATTTATCTTGTCTTTGCACTATTGAAAGACAGATTATTATGTCATTGTCTTGAATGCGAAAAATGGCAAAAGAATATTCTCAATCAAGAATTCCACAAGGCGATTTCTCCAGCTTTAGACATAAATGATAACGTAGAAATTGACCAAAAACTTGAAAGCTGATTTCAAAATATTAAAAGAAAAAAAGAACCAAGAAGTTTCAACAATCATATCAAGATCTATTGGCTACAACCAACTTCAATGGCTACAAATAGAGTTTTTACAGTTGCAGGAAAATATTTAACCAGAATAACGATTCTTTTCAATTTTGACTGGCTTGTACTGTTTTTTTTGAAATGTTACTTTTGAAATGTTATTAATTAAAATCATTTTGGGAATAAAATATTTGACAATTGTTTTTGGCCCTGATTTTCTGTTTTCAATGGACACAGCTGAGAATTTGGTCGGATTACTTCTTTTCTGCTATACAATATCTTCACCACTAGGTCTCACCTACCATTACTTGGTATCAATTTAGGAAATGTGAATTTTTGCATAAGAGACAAAATAATCTTTTCGTAAATTGTTTACTGTTTTCTCCAATTTCATGCTTTTGTGGCGATATTCAGAATTAAAAGAATTGCATAACCTAATCTCTGACCCAATAAAGAGTTTCAAAATATGAGAGAAAAGCCAGTAATTCTTTCATCGAAACATATTGAAATAGTGAAATTTGTGGAATTACATCCTCTCTATTGTTAAATGAATTTAAAAGCGAAATTATTCAAGAAAGTGATAAAATTGCTTCTGAATGGCAATAAATTATTAGAGAACAGTCAAAACCAAACCTCAAATAAGAAAGAAGAAAGTCTTAATTTTCGGTTACTTATTCAAAGTTTTCTTCTCAAAGAACATTGACAAAAATAATGTTATAAAAAAGTTGATTCGAAATTTTGAAGACTCAATTGAGAGAAAGAATATTCCCAATGAAGTTAAAGTTAAAGTTAAAGAGTTTGTTAAGAATTCGATAATGTCAAAAGTAAATTGAAGAGAGGTTCATACAATGAACTATAAAGAACTGAATTGAAAATGTTTACCAAATTCAAGATCAATTTTTTCTTGACTCACCGATCGATAAATATTCTGAAAGCAGTTCAATCAATTTACAAGTTCAAAAGTATGCAGTAAAACCTCCACGGAGATTCAGTAGAGTTAATATTGGAAAAGAAAAATGTCACATATCGAACGTCACATCTGATTAAAAAGATATTCATTCCTCAAATCATTCTGAATTTATTTTTGTTGATAGTAAATCGAAGTTTTTATTATGTAGGCAAACGAAAAATAATGTGTCGACCCAAGTGATAAATGATCGTCAAAGCTGTTCATACGAAGACATCCCAACACAGATTGTGAGAACACTTGAAAAAACCGATTAAACTCCTATCAGAGTGTGCAACATTCAAATTAATTTTGCTCCAAAACAAGAAAACTTTAGACCCAAAGTGCCTTTATAGGACAACAACGAGAATTAACTTTTGCCAACATACCTCTACTCCCTCATTGTCTACGCCTCTGATGTTATGTGACATTAAATAGGTACTGCCAATACTTGAACTATATTATATTTCTTTGCAACAAATAAATACTATCCGAAATATCCGAAATATCATATTTAAAAGTTGGTCAGGTTCATCTGGGTTTAGTAAGCTTTTAATTTTCTTTAGATATTATTGGATAATAAATTTACATTATCTGGAACTACAAAACACACCAAAGTTGGCTACTAAAGCTTATCAATATTTTTCAATTTATTGAAACGCAAATCTTTCAATATCTCCTCATAACAATAAATAGACTCGCCAGACTTTCAAAATAAACGGCTCATTCGAATAATAATAAATGTTAATACATACCATGCTAATGGAAGGTCTACTGACATAGACGACAAATTAATATTTTGAGACGCGTAAAATCTTTTTAATGAACCGTTTCAATGATCACTCCAGTAATGAGATTCACAATTTCTAACACTCGAGCGAATCTCGATCCAATGAAGCATTTCATAAAAAAACACAACTAACTAACATATTATGATGCGGACTCAGAACTCCAAACCGGTGAGGGCCGACTGAATCCCATTACCAACTGTTTCTATCCAGCGGCATCTTCAAAACCCATGTGAAACTCCGAAACTCCCAGTTTTTGAGGTGACGACTGATGGTTGTTTAAAACAGACCTAGACAAACTATGGCCTTTCAATATTCAAATGTTCAATTATCAAATATATTTAAGTATAAAATAATTTAAGTATAATAGTAAGTCATCTTTTACGAATTTAATAAATATGGCCCAAGACCATTCACCAAACTCGAAAGTGGCGTTCTAGGTCACAAATTTTGTCCATCCCCGGTTTAAAACGCGTTTAAAGTTTTTGCTAACTCCCTTGTTTTCTTGTGGGCTTTTCTCAATCAAAACCTTTGAAACATTGTCATTAAAGTCTGACAAGCGATCTGGCTTTGATTCATCTTCTAATGACAAATCTCCAGAACAAAACTTCGTGAATCATTTTCAAACCGCTTTATCTGAAATCACTTTATTGTCATAAGAACCAAAAATCTTTGTCGTAGTAGCTATGTTTACTCTCCCACAAATGAAACGTTTAAACTGCAAACTTAACCCTAATTGTTAAATTTAGACCGCGAGACAATTTTTATAAACGCTACTAAAAAACTTTACTACTCACGAATTAACGCTTATTTAATAAAACAAATATATTTTGTTGAAAAATATTAAATTTTAATTCATAAATGTTATGTAAAGATTTTGCAGTCTAACTTTGGATATGTTTAATTAGGTTACATGACAAAATTACATAGAACAAAATTACACATTTAAATTTTTATTAAAAATTTAAAATTATTTGGTTTTATTATTACGTACTTTTTACTTAAAAAAAAGAAAACAAAAAAAAAAGAAAAAAAAATAGACGCTTCTCATTTAACTCAGTGGTGTCCAAAGTGTGGCACGCGTTAGCTTTTTTATTGGCACTCTAAACTTCCATATTTGTTAAAGTTTTCGAAACAATTACCCTAACCTTGAAATCAATAATTATTGTTTATTATTAGAGATCAGCTTTGAAAATAATTAAAAATAAACACAGGAATCGATTACTAAATTCAAATTTAAATATTCAACTTAAAATTGCGATGAATGATGATCCAATTGATTTTGAAAAATTAGCCAATAATAATAATGAATGTTTTTAATAAAAAATTTGAATTTTTTAAATTGGCACTATTTATTTAAGAAATATTTTTTTTGGCACTTGTTGAAAATATTGTGGGTATCACTGATTTAATTAAAGGTTTTGACAATTTATTCTTCCACATTTAATCTTAATTGACAAAAATTAAACTTATATAATTTTGTCCTGACACCGCTTAATTAATCCTAAATACATCTTTTATAATCAGACAGTTCTTAGAACAAAAATTACAATAATTGAAACAAAACCTATTCATAATATTAATATTAATTATAATTTTATCAAAAATGTTATAATACAGATACAAATACAAACCAATTACCGTATTTTTACGATAAAAAATTTATGGACAAAATATTTTGAAAAAGTTTTTATTGAAAAATATTATTACTGAGCATATAGCTCATTTTTATTTAGTATAAGCTTGCATTAATTATCACAATCAGAAAGAAACGCAAACATACCATCTTCATTGTTTTCTGTAACATTGTCAGTGTCTAAATCGTATTTTTTCGTTTGCAATGTATAGAACATTTGACTTGCAGTGTATAAGTTGCAAGTTAATTTTTTTCAAAAAAAAAATTAGAAAAAAAATGTGGGATCAAGGTCAAAATCCCCCCCGGCGGGGGGGATTTTGACCTTGTTTAAATAAATATTATTAATATTAAATAAATAACAATTAAATAATAAATGAATAATAAATTAATAAAAACATGTTGAATATGACATGTTGAATATGACCAGTACCCTTGTGAGCATTACCCATAGGGGTACAAAATATTTTGTCGGATAGACTCGGAGTATGTAGATTAATACTATATACTCCGAGTCTATGCGACAAAATATTTTGTCCCCCTATGGGTAATGCTCACAAGGGTACTGGTCATATTCAACATGTCGCAAGGGTATTATTATTATTATTATTATTTTTTATTTTTTTTGTATATTTTATTAATATTTTTACGGGGGGGATTTTGAACTTGTTCACAAACCGGGGGGGATTTTGACCTTGATCCGCAGGATATAAAAAAGAGAATTTTTGAATTATTTAAAAATGAACAAAATACATAAAAAATAATATCATTGGTTTGGAATTTTTATTCCGAAAAACATGATCAACTATTTTAAACTATAAAAAATTCAAATAAAAAATTGATGTTGAGAATAATGTGGAAAGTGAGATCAAAATCACTGACCATAGCGAGTTGTAACTGACACTGTCGTTGCACAGATTTGTGGTACAGCACATTGTATTTGTCCCACTGCCAACGGAGACTTGATTTGACTCTGTGCAAGTGTACATGCAAGCACGCGTTGCGTACTTCACTTGGAATAACTGATAAGTTTCAATTTTCTAAAGGGTTAAAGTTTAACATTTGCAATTATTATCTTAAATTCATATTAAATTAATAATAATAATAAACAACCGCGCGTGTTTTACATGATTTAAAACGATGTCCGAAATAAAATGTTTTTGCATAGTTAACATTTTTTAATCAACTATAATTACCTTGTTTTAATCATTCTAAAATGTATAGCACCTTTGGCTGCAGATGATCACCGCGGCCTACTTGAAAAAAAGTACAAGTCAAAGGTGACTAGACAGGAGATGTGTTATTATTATTTTTATGAGATATTAGCATTAAAATATCATTATTAAAAACAAATTCTGAAAAAGGCCTAAACTTTTCTAAAATTATTTTATTTAGAGAATCAATAAATTTTTATAGCACATACAAAAGAGCACTACATAAACTTACCTATAAGAAAAGTTTTAGATTTTTTTGTAAGTAAATGTGACCAAATTATTTAACCAGAACTGCACTACAAATAAAATGCTAGTAACATTCAAAAGGATATGTAAACTCCCTCAAGGTATCCCAAGCAAACCGGAGAATTATTGAAAAAAAATACTTTCTCTGGGAAATGTCAAAAGCTCCATTCAAGCGAGATTATTCAAATTAAGTAGTGAAAAGATTTTATTATTGAAAAATTAGCCTAACAAATGGGCGATAATTGGTCAACCAGCTCTGGCATTGCTAAGAATTTTTAATATATTGAAAAAATTAAATATATAATCATTTGTGAAAACAAATAAAAAAGAAATCCCTCTCACTTTTATGTTCGTGAAAATTTAAAATCAATTTACATAAAAATTTGAATAAAAAAATATTGGTGACATTGGTGACATGGATTTCTAAAAAGTAAAAAATGTTATTCTTTGTTATACGTATAACGAAGTATAAATGTATGAAATAAAATTTGAAGTACAGATTATACTGCCTCGCAATTCCATAATCTAAAAACAAATATTATTAGTTTAAGTGTTATTATTGATACAAATCATTCACATTCACATGTCTATTTCATTTTTTTGCATAAACCAAATATTATCGCATCATTCACCATGCAAAGAGGCCATAGTTATCTGGTTAGATAATTGACATATTATGAAATATTAATATTTCTTCTTACATTTATAATCACACAATTTAAAACATGCTCTAAAATGAATAAAATATAACGGATTAACAGGTAATTGGTCAGTGTATCAATATTAAGATAATTATAATAATTACATACACGAACAATTTTTATAGCATCCGTTTTATTGTTTCCGAATAATAGGAAACAGACAAATAAATACAAATATAAATAAACAAATATGAATTTCATAAATAAATATATACAAATAATTTCAGTATTTATTATAAGGTGGTAAAACGATAAATTGCTTCTCAAGATCAAATATAAAAATTGAGAAGTCATTTATTATTATTATTATTATTATTATTATTATTATTATTATTATTATTATTATTATTATTATTATTATTATTATTATTATTATTATTATTATTATTATTATTATTATTATTATCATCATCAAAAAATATTATGAAAATAGAAATTCATATAAAAAGCAATTTAAGAGATTTTATAATGTAATAAATTTAAAAAATTTTTAAAAATACTAAAACAAAATGACATGAAATAATATAATACGAACCATGCAACTGTTACAATAGGTTAGAGCTATTGTCGCAGTAGATGACACAAATGGAATTGAACAATTATAGCAGACATAGCAGCTCATGTTTGCAGAATCACCAAATGAAATTAAGAAGCACACTATAATATAATAATTAATAATAATAATAATAATAATAATAATAATAATAATAATAATAATAATAATAATAATAATAATAATAATAATAATAATAATAATAATAATAACAAATTCAATTATTTAAATATATCCTTGGAATTTTCAGTACAAGGCCAGGCAATCAAATTTATATTATTAATAGATAAACAAGGAGCATTTATGAATATAAATATTGAAATTTAAATATTTTTGTCAAATTTCATGAATAAATTGTTAGAAATTTGGAAAGATTAGTTTTATGAAAAATCTGCGGCTAATTCAGATGCTTGTTTCATTCACAAAATATGAAAAAGCTTTATTTTTGACTATTAGCACTTTCATTATTTTGCATTTTTTCAAGATATGAATTTGAATAAAACTACATCAATTTTTTCAACTTCAATTTTTTCACGAAGTGTAATCTAATTAGATGCTCATTTTCATTTATGTGAAAGTGTAAGCAAAATTTCCGCTTTTGGTCCCAAAACAATCCTCATGAGTTACACAAGTTAAATACTTGTTTTTATTATTCATACAACATAATATAATATGGCATCATATGTACAGTTGATAAAAAAATATTTATTTATTTTAATTTGGTTTGATTTAAATTTTAAATGTGTCAGAACTTTTGCCCCACTCTGTATAATTGCCTTATAATTAAAAAATATTTCCACTGCCCAATTTGATCACATAAAACGGTTCTAGGACAAAATGTCACCGGACAAAATGTCGAGGACAAAATATACATACTCAGAGTTTATCCGACAAAATATTTTGTCCCCCTATGGGTATTGGTCGCTAGGTACTGATCACACTCAACATGTCGCAATGGTATATTATCAACAACATTTATACCATGACATATTGTCCAATGACATTTTGTCCACATAACATCTTGTCCACGACATTTTGTCTGGTGACATTTTGTCCGGCCACCCATAAAACAATATTCAATCATAAAACATTTTGATAATACAATATCAATTAATTTTAATATAGATTGAACATATTCCATTGATAAAATAATTAATATTTTGATATATAACTAAAATAATTAACAAACTCATTTAATAAAAATAAAAAAAATATTAATATTCTAAATTTTGATAAATTTAAATTATATTAAACCAATTAAAACAAATAAACAATTTCAAATAAAATAAAATCCCAAACTTACTGAAAATGTGAAACCCAATAAAAATCATAAAATAATTATTATTATAAAAAATGATCAATAGAAATCAGTTAAAATATAATTATTAATTATTGTTGTTAGCATGAAAAATTTACCAAATGATCAATGGTACCGCTTTTTCAATGTGAAATTAATTAATTACATAATAAATAATCTATTTTGATGTTTTTATGGTGCTAAAATTTGTAAATTCTTTCAATTGATGTTTCAAGTTCTTTACAATTATTACAACTGATACAGATTAGAATTTATATTTTTCATAAATCACGTCTTTGAAAAATCTGAAAGTAAAGAAAGAAATTCATAATTTAAACCTGATCATATTAATAACATTTTGATCCTGAATTGTGAACCTAAATCCCAATATCATATTAATAACAATGATTAGTAGTTACGAAAATTCTTTTCACAGGATCTCGGTTTGTTGAGGTCCATCTTTATGCCCATCTTAGTTATAAGTCCTAAATTTTCATTTCCTTAAAATTGGAGATTTCGACTGCATTAACGAATTTATTATTAAATAATTTATTAAATAATTAAATAATTTATTATTACACTAAACGACATTCGAATTCTATATTGTCGCCTGACGTTCCGCTGCTTCTAATTGTCAAATTATACCTTTGAATAATCCTACCTCCAACTGGACCTCCTCCACTTGTCTGGATGACGAGTGCAACTTGGCCACAGTTTATTGATAATATTTTACACTAAAATTAGTAAATTATAATATTTAGCCGAAATAACAGATCCTTTATAATAAGCAAAATTATTATTTTTTAAAAATTTATAATAGGAATTCTGGTTTGATCGACTCATGGTTCACCCTCTCTAATCCCTATATCACTGACGCATTTCAACATTCAGTTCATTAGGTCCATCCCTTCCCAATAGGCTAAATACACGAAAATTAGTTTACTTAAACAATCACCGAAATCATAAGCATTTCATCATTTGAAACTTTCCATCTCGATCGACATACTTTCAGGCAGAATTACCATTTTCAGCAAGTTAATATAGAAGAACAAAAGAAATTAATTAAATCCCAAATCTATCATTTTCGCTTTATTACACTTTCACATTATTATTATTGTGCGCGGTAAGCCTCCTCTTGGGTTGTTACTTTTTACCAGGTCCGTAACGAACCTAATTTTGCATTGGAATACTCTTCATTCCAGCTCCTCACTGGTTGAATCGATTTGCGGACAAGATCTACACATGAGATATGGTTTGAATCTGTGCCGCAATATGCTCATCGATGTTAATTTTACCAGTGTTCGTCTCCAACTGCCGGATCTTTAATTTTAGTGCACGAATCTCTACTTGATCTTGAATTGATTGCGCTTGGAGTTGAGTATCTAATTGTTTGCGGTTACCCAAACTCAAGGGCTTAAATAATCTTGCCTCCATGTTCCGGCATTGATCATCAAGGTCCGTGTTCTGTACACCTCAATTTGTTGCAATGCAACGTTCAGATTCTCCTGAACTCTTCATTTATTTTCTCAGTTGTAATGAAACAGAATAAATAAAATATTTAAACGAAAATGATATATCGAATTCGATGGGTTCCCTTGAATTTGCTATACCGACACGAAATTATTTATTCAAAAATTACTCATACTTTTCATTGCGCATTATCTCAGGATTCGCTTCAATATTCGGTCTCCGTCGTTATTTCAAATTACAATATAATTACACTGACAAACATTCACAAAATTTAATAAACATAATATAATTAAACGTAAAAGAAAACCTTTAAGAAATATGTCAGTTCGCTTTTCTCAATCATCTACTAAATAGTTACGTTAACTACGATCGCTGTGGTCCTGAATCCGGAGATCGCTCCATTGTATTCCTTTCGGGATGACAGTGCGTCCTGTTATGAGCTAATTTTGACGTGCTGCCCAACTGTCGTTCAATAAATTTTTCAACTCTCTGTAGGTACTCGGGATGATCCCTTCTTTCATATTTCTGCCTGATCCATTCCAGACGAGCAATTGCAGCGTAGACCTCTCTCGTGGTTTGCACTACCATCAGATGCGAACTTAGTGTACTTTATATAAGATTTGAGGTTTTACGACCAAACTGTAAGTTTGACGCAATTTTAAAATCGTATTTCTATATAATTTACCTACCTGTTGTGCTCCGCAGTTGCCTGATCGGCATATCTTAGCACGAGGGCACACTGGCAGCAGCCTTATTCAGTGCGATGGGGCGTTCCACCCTTCAAAAAGCCCTCAACCACGACGTCACTGGAGTTTGCAGGATTAACTACATATGACAGATAAACTTCCCCAAAATCCCGATGATCCAATATATATTAAATCATTTTACTAACTTGCATGAATGATGTGTTCTTTTTTTAAATTTTTTTTGGGTGTGGAACAACATGAAAACAAAACATTAACATGGAAGAAAAACTTACTTATAATATTACTAAAGGTTATCAATAAAAATAACGATATTCACTACAAATATTCGCTACAAAGGGTTTAGCATAAAATCCATTAAATTGTGACCAAAATACTTGCATATTTACATCCTAATTTTTGTGTGCTAGTCAGTGTGTATATGTAAATGTATTAAAACAAATTCAAGTTCTTTTAAATTAATTTCTTTTTCGATTCAATTTTTTCCTTTGTAATGGCGATTTTTGACGAAATTATTTCTAAATTTTTATTTTTTATTTATTTTTATCACTTGCGCCTCCCGGTTGAATTTCTCATTTTCCCATAAATTTTCGATTATTTTTTGATTATTTTCTCTAATATTGTTATTTATTTTTAATTTTCTCACTTATTTTTCTTATTATTCAATAATTCCTATTTTTGTTCATTTATTATAGATGATAATAGATGATCGATACTATAGTAGTAATTAATAAAAATAGTTATTTTTTTGAATTTATTAAAAAAAGAGTTTAAAGACTATAAATNCATAACATAATTTTGAATTTATTAAAAAAAGAGTTTAAAGACTATAAATCAGTAATATATCGATGTTTGTTGATACTCATGAATTTTCACGAAATTCACTTGAAAAAGGCAATGCCGAAAATTCGTGAGTATCAACAAATATAACAATAGTCTTCAAACTCTCTTTTTAATAAATTC
Organism: Schmidtea polychroa; assembly: GCA_959609185.1. NCBI lineage: Eukaryota > Metazoa > Platyhelminthes > Tricladida > Dugesiidae > Schmidtea > Schmidtea polychroa. Next base: position 20,742 of record CAUHTR010007428.1, on the reverse strand, counting down.
AATGGAAAAAATAATCAGTGGTGAAATTAGAAGAAAAAAAAGTTCTTATAATTATTTTTTTATAAATTCAATAATTAAAACAAAATTTTAATCTAAATACAAATCTAGTAATGGGGAAACAATTTTAGTTTCATAATCTGTGAAATGGATAATCATGTGCAATTAAAATTTCTATAATCTTTCAACTTTGCCGTCATAATCTCGTTCCCTTTTCTTGATTCCAAATCTAGAATAAATAGCTCTGTAAAAATCTTAATATGCAATTGAAGTTTTAAATTCAGAAAAGAAACCGGCGTGATAAATCTTTGTTTGAAACATCAGTTCAAGTGCATTTTTATATTGAATCGAAATTAAATTTAATGCATTCAATAAAATTCACATTTCATTGTTAATTAACCGAGAGAAATATAATTTAATTAATTAACATTAAAATCTTAAATTTCTTGTTTCAATTAGTGACTTTTGTTTTGTCACATCCATTTTATTTTATTTTGAAAATAAAATATTATTTTTATTACGTAACCGTTTTATCCTTTTCGTTTAATTTTGTTGAGTTTCAGGTCGATATGAAGTATAATAACGTTATTTCATCTATTTTCATTTGATAAAAGACTAAATATATATTTATTATTATACTCAACAGAAATGGATTATAAATCAAAAGAATTAATTTTATTTGTAAATCAATAGTACCGATTTGTAGAGAAAATTATTTAAAATATTTAATATCCACCAACAAGTTTGATGAGCAATTAAAAAAATTTTTAAGGTGTCAAAAAGTCAAAAAGATAATAAGGATAAGTAAAGGGTGAGAAGTCCAATGAGATGTATAAGAAAAATTTGTAGAGGGCATTTAAAAAATATTTTTGATTACTTCCTTGCTGGAAGATCGACGACATTTTCCCTTGGTATTACGGTCACACCTCATCTCTCCTTCTCACCAGACTTGATTATGAGCTCACACTTTATTACTAATTTAAATAATTAAATAAAACTTATTTATAAATAAAATTAAAAATATTAAAGTAAAATGGTCTTCCAAATTAGTTTTCGAAAAACAAATACTAATTTCAGTTTGTTTCGAAAACAACTTAACCAACTATTCAATTATATAAAATGTTTAACTAAAAAACATGGATCCTATAAATTTTCAAATATTTTAGAGGTCATGTACATAATAGTTAGCTGCATTGAAGGAAAATGCATTGAAGGAAAAGTAATAAGATTCATTTTATTATTGGGGTCGATGCGACTTGGCAAATGTAATCAAGGGGTCATAACACCAGAAAGATCGGGAACCGCTGTTATATTGTCTAATTTTTATTTGTTAAAGAAATCAAACTATTTAACTATAAGATATAAATTAATTGTCAAAAATAGTCTAAATAAAGTGAAATATTTTCTAACTTATCATACAATGTGAGCATAATATAGAGCAGTAGTCTTTAAAGATTTTGATCGAGTAACCATAAAACAATTTTTTTTCAAATAAATCTCTTTGCTCAAAAAACCGTTTGTGAACAATTTTTGAATTTTACCGATGCAAATAAACAGATGTTACATAGATTCTATGATTTTATATTTAGAGAATATTGCTTTTTATAATTAATTTGTGCTTCGAGAAGCATTATTTTATTATTTAAAATATTTAAATTATAATTATTTGATTTTTTATTCTTCTATCACTCGGTGTAGCTTACTTTAAAGACCAAGTGTGTATTTCCTTGATAACTTTGTGAGATGTTTAAAAATACTCTGAAGATTTCTATAAATTAATTATATTAAAAGAAGTATTTTGTAAAGGAAACAATTCTTTAAAAATAAAAATAACTATGAGATAATACTTTTAAAATTAGAATAGTTAAAATCAAATTTAAAATTACAATAAAAAGTCTAATAAAGTTTTATTAAATATATAAGTTTATTAAAATATAACTGAAATTAATTTTAAAAATATATAAATAAATACAGTAATTACAAATCGTATGTTGAATGTATGTATGGATATTTAAAACGATTCTGTCAAGAAAAATTGCATAGTTTAGATTTTCCTAACTTTGTTTAAATATTATGTAATAAAATAAATATTTTTGAAAGCGTGAATTCATTTGTAATTTAATAATTGATACAATTAACACCCGAAGTTCGGGAAAAGAAGATACTAAATAAAAATACTGATATACTTATTATTTCATACTGATACTTAATTTTAATTACTGACTATTTATTTAAAATACTTTCCAATTATTTTGTCTATCAAGATTTTAATTAAAATACTGATCGTTTTTATATAATGATTATTTTTGTCAGGGTTGTAGAATGTTCTCCTAGTTTAAACTATTTCACTAATTCAATTTTCAACGTCGATTACTTATCGTCTGGCCCTAATTCATGTAAAAGATAATGCAACAAGTTAGTTGTAAAATTAATTATAAAATTAAAAAAATTGTCGAAATGCATTGTAAAAATAAAATTATATATATATAATTAATTAGTTATACTGACCAAAAGATTATTTTAATGAAATACTGGTTCTTTATTATAAAAATACTGACCAAATAAATAGATGTGTTAATTATTAGAATTTTAATTTATTAAAATAAATGGAAATCATATTTTTAAAATTAATAAAAAAAATTAATTAATTAATAAAATAATTTTCCATATTTATAAAAATTTGATTCCATTTACATTAATAATCATAATAATAATTAATAATAAAAACTATAATTAAAGACAAAATCAAAATCATGGATTATTTACATTCTGCCTTTAACTGACATCATGAGGGCAAATTGTAAACTGTTTTATTTTTAAAAAAAATAGTGTAAAGGTTCATGGGAATAGAAATTAAACAAACTTTATTTACTTTGAATCATATGTCGATTTAACTTAATTTCGTGACATTTGGTGATAAATTTGTGTATTGATTTTCACTTTATCCCCCCCTGTGCGTGAACCGCCGACCAAAATTTCAAGGAGGAATCTGTTTTCGCATGCCTTGAATACATACAATTTCTGCACTTTTTCGGTGGGGCTAGTAGATAATGTGCTAATCATGCTATTTGCAGTTAATTAGTTTGTTTTAATTTACTACATGGATTTCATATTAATTCAAATATTAATTCAATTAACTTTTTGATGAAATAAAGTCTTAATCATTTTGCAATATTCAAGAAATTCCAATCACCAGGATTCTGATAATTAATTTTTATAATTTTTTAAATTCCAAAAAAATATTTCATACAATTACAATATCCGTCGGATATATGAATGATATACACCAGTTTGAAGTGTATTTAGTCGAACAAAAAATTTTAATTAGGGTCGATTTAAACAAAAAAAATCTTCAAAAAAATGACCGAATATCAAAACATATCTTATCCATCGTGTATTTTGTAATTTAAATTTAAATATTTAACAAGCGGATTATTAAGTAGTATGACTAAAAAATAATTAAAAAAAATAAAAAGAGATTTCTTTAATAGACAAAATAATTGCATATAATATTACAAGAAAAGTAATACCCAGATACTAGAAAACTGAATATTTAGTAAATTTAGTACAATAAACCATTTAAAATAATTATTTATTATTTCTTAGCCATTTGAACCCTATAGACCAGTAAACCAGACTCAACATATTTCATCATTACCCTACGCTCCAGAATACTGGCACACGACGAAAAATACCGAGACGAAAGTTTTTAACTCATTGCACATGAATCTGAAAACTATTATGATATATGCCATTCCAAAGTTGAATTCTAAAGATTTTTTTTGTTTTTCTATGTTTTTAACCTTTTATAATTAATTATTCACTTATTATTGTTATATTGACATAACTATTTTTATAAGCAATAAATTTTTTTTTACTACACAAACTAAAACAATTAAGTTGAAAATTGATTTTTGGTTGAAATCACATTTTTATTCAAATATTATTTTTTGTCAAAAATTAATCAGGATCTCAATGTTCAAAGAGTTAAACTTCCAAGGCATTTAATATTTCAAAGATAAAAATTGGATAAGGGAAAAGATTTTTTTCAGTTCAATTATTTAGTAGAATAAGCTTAAATAATTGATAATTAAATAAATAAATATTTTACTTTCATAAAAACTCGAAAACGCCAGACAAACGAAATATATTTCAAGAAAAGTATCCTCATAATCCGTCTGCACTCATAATCTATGTTATATAACGAAACAATTATGACGTAATGGTTATGATTAAATTTGGTAATTAATTAATCTCAATATATTCGTTGCTGATTGAATGTTTTTTCACGGGGATTGTGATTTAATAACCAATGCCTCACATCAAATTCTTTCCCACTTATTATTAAAGTTTTTATGTAAAATATATACTTTCATTATTAATTATAATCCAATATAAAATTTAATACATTATATTAATTATTATATATAAATTATCATAATTTTCTTTTGATTTCACTTTTTATATATTTTTAATTTCAATAATTATAGAGAAAAACAATTTTTTTATATTAGATACACGATATTTCGATACAGCCTCTATCAAGTGTGTATTTCAATCGTTATATAAACTTAATCTTAAAAGATACATCTAGAATTAGAACTAAAATTAAGTATTGCTAATTGAGAAGCATTTAGGAAATACCCAAAAAGTTAAAAATTTAAACAATAGTAATTCTAGCTCCTCTACAAAAACTTTTCTCCTATGATCTCTGTCTGTTTTAAACAACTTTGATGTTTCTGGAAATATTTCCAGAAAAATTTGAGATGTCCGAAATGTGATACTTTTATTTATTTACTGTCGAGACTAAAATGTTTTTAATATTATCATTCATTTGTATTTTTAAGCTTTGAGGCTGCTCATTTTGTTTTTCTAAATGAATTTAGAATGACTTTTTAAAAATAATAGAAAAATATTTTTTAAACCTTTGCTTAAAATATTTATTAATAAAAACTTTATATTATAACATAACTGGGGAGTTAACAGGGACTTTTACACAATGGGGTATATTTTGATATATTATTATCAAGAGAACAATAAAACAAAGAATTGAGCTTCAAGAACGTGACTTTTTTTTCAAAAGAACTTTTGATATGAATTGAATTTCTTGATAATAATTTATTATTGGCAATTATTCGCAAAATATCGAAATTAGATTATTCCTAAATGTCAAGATCAGAAATATTTAGGTAATTAAAATTCATTAACATGTTCAAATATTTATGCACGCTGTCATTTTGAATTTTTAAGATTTTTTTTTCACTAAGAAATTCCTTATTTTAGATATTTTAATTTTCAATTTGATAAATATTAACACTAAATGCGGAGTACCATGATTACAGTGGTTGGTACTAGGCGCCGAAGGAGGGTGACCTTGATATTGCAGTTCTTTCATTCTAACAATCATATAAACCTCTTCGAGATTTTCGGATTCTGTAAATTAAAATCTTCTGTTGCAGTATTTCTAAACCATTTTTTGCTTATCGCCCCTTTTAATCTTTCTTGTAACCCAAACGTTTTATAAACGTTTTAGATTTTATTCCATTATGATGTGTAACTGGAACAGTAGACAAAAAGGATCGAGCGTCACCTTATTCTATAGTGGTGCAAGCAGTTATAATATATACCTGAAAATATTGGCTAAATCCAAATAGATGTACTTATATTATCATTCAACCTACTGTTAAAATCAACCGATGAGCATTCCAAGAATAAAAGTTGTTTAAACGGACTTTCTTCTTTCTATCGATGTGTAGCAGATATGATAAAACTTTATATATGTATATTGTGGGTGTGTGTAATGTCCCTTGGATGTAACATCTTTCATTAATGATTTTGTTTAAATCCGACATTCTTAACATTAATGAAAAGGATTAGGTCTTGAGAATAAGATAATGGTTAGATAAATTGAAAAAACATAATGATAAAATTATTTAGTTTTTTGAAAATTTTGAGATCAGCAATTTTTGGCCCTTTCCTTGAAGTATAGCCTCCAGCCGTTAACTATATCAATTCGATACTGATATAACAACAATTATAACCAAAAATTCAAAGCTAAGAAAGTAAATCAGTGCTACTAATGAATATCCGCAGCTTTAAGCATTGTATTTGGTGTGGTAATACCAAAACACGGAGCCAGATAAAGAACTGAATCATCACCTGGAAAAAACTTGATACACTGCAACAAACATTACATCTTCGAGTTGATATTTTCTTTTACAATTCAATTTACCTTTAATTGATATATGATCCCCAACGTCAACTGCACCAATATTTAAGGAATTACCAACGAGTTCAGCTTCTGAAATCTGGTTTCCTTCAAAGTTTTTTGATTCATCCACTTCAAAAAGACATCAAGTCACATGTGAAACATATGTCAAAATAAATTAGGAAAAATTGTACAAAATGCCTAGAAAAATTCATTAATGCTTTCCAAAATGTTCTTCCGTTAAAATCAAACAATGCCAAATGATAATGTATTTATGTTTCAATATGAATCGACTGCATTCAAAATTGGCATAAACATAGGACCCATGTAATCTTTGACACTTTTAAATATGAATCCAAATCCGAATTCGAGACCTCATCTTTTTTGAAATCCTTGTTATAATCATTGTCATGAAAGCTGAAGTCATGGCCGCCTGAAAACAAAACAATCTGTTCAATTTATTTTTTTGGAGGTCACAATAAATCTTTACGATTTTTTACTGAAAGACTTTATAATGAGATAATAACAAAAATAATAATATAATGTATTTTTGACACTCTCTAAGCTCTCAAAATATTATAATAGTGAAACTTTATTTATATATCTTGTTTTACTGAAATAATTAAATTCAATATAAATTCAATTTCTATGATATCAATTTTCAAATTTCGAAGGTTAAAAACTAAAAGCACTAACACAAAAATTAAATAGATCTTACAGATCTGACGTTAATATTAAAATTAATACAACACGCAATTGACTGGATTTTATTTAATGCCCTTTTGTGATTCGGTGTACATAGAAATTGAAAAGTGGTATAAAAATAAGTTGAACACACAAACACAAAACATTAAAAAATGCATATAAGTAGTTCATGAAATAAAAACTTTTAAAAATTGTATTATTTAGAAAAAAGTGCAGATTAAAATTAAAAATTCAATGCCAAAAATACTGCTTAAATCAATTTTTTTACAGATATGAGTTGTCGAGAAAAAAATGAAAAATCAGAAAATGATGAAGAAAAATTTAATTTTAAATAATTATTAATAATATCAAAATTTTCATTTAGCTTTATAATATACTAATTTGGAGAGCAAAATTTAAGAGTAAAAAAAGCATCTAAAGCATTATTTAATAATTATTCACCATTTTTTGCCCAAAATGGTTAAATAAAATAAAACTATGTGACTAATAATATAAAATATAACAATTAAGTTAAAAATTATTAAAACTCACTTTAAATTGCAAAATCCAAAAAATCCAAGACAAACAAATTCATAAATTGAATGAAAATAACTGATGACAAATTATGAGTCATCCATCGATTTACACTCCAACCTGTATTATAGAAGTTTTTATTCCGTGCAAACAAGTGTATAAAGCAATGTGTTGTCAAACTGTGTGTATTGAACACAAATTTTGGCACTACCTTTTTCAAGTGTAATTTGACAAATAATATTTTATATTTCAAATTAACTTTATTAAATATTAATTCAATTGGAAAAAGGGCATAAAATGACATAATTTTACTGAAGTTCAATATTGATTGAAAATTTGTGCTTTTTGATGAATAAAGCTTCAAAAGACAGTCTTTGTAACGAATCTTATCATGGTTTTCATTTTCGATGTGTTCATAAATTAAAATGTTAAAGATCCTGTACTTTTCCCATATTTATGTTACATCACATATTAAGCTACTGAATTTATAAAACTGTTTTTGAAAAAGAAATATACATTTGATATTAGAGCATTCCAAAATTGTGAGAGTAATGGTGTAGAATTAACAAATGTTTACTGGATGTGTAAAATAACCATCATATGACAAATATTTACGCATGTATTTGACATTTCCGATTGTATATTTCTTTAATAAAATAAATCTATGATAAAAATCTTTTTTTAATTTTCAATAAAATCAATTTTTTTCATTGTTGATTTATTTTTTTAAAATTTTCATTAAAAACTAATAGAATAAAATTTTTTATTAATTTTCATTACGATTATAGATCAATTTTTGTAATATGGGGAAAAGAAAATTAAATTTTTACAAAGATATATTTCATTAATACATTAAATAAAACATAATTTTTTGAAATTCAAATATTTATTTAGTAATAAATTAAATTAAATTAGATAAATTTAATATTAAATATCATTATAAGTGTAAAAATATTTTCCAAATTCCAAAATGGTCATACGTTATTTTAGTGCTTTCTTTTGAATTTAATTTTTGTTTTATTTATTTATGTTTTTTTAAAGTACAGCCTACTTTTCATTGGTGAATAACCTTTGAACAATTCCAAGATAATAAAGAAGAAATCAGTCCAACCGATATAAATAACAGAAATTTTGATCAAGTCATGTAACACTTAAACAATCAATAATAATTAATAAAGTACTAAAGATGATGAATTAAATAAATTAACAATAGTGTATTTTTATCCAATCAAATTTAAGCAAATTTCAATGGACAATGACAATCATATTAGCATTTTATACTTCAAAATAAAAATTAATTTTTAATCAAAAATTAAAGGTTTCAAATGAATTGTTATCAGGATTCAGATGAAAACAATTATTTAGAAGGAATAAAAACGAATTGTAGCTTTAATGAAATAAGAAAATTAATGGTCGTTTTGAACAAAAATGAGGATTTTGAAAGAAAAGAAACAAAAAGAGTGAAGTAAGTTATTTTGAATTTTATTTTATTAATTTTAATTATTATTATTATTATTATTATTATTATTATTATTATTATTATTATTATTATTATTATTATTATTATTATTATTATTATTATTATTATTATTATTATTATTATTGTTATTATTGTTGTTATTATTATCATTATTATTATTAATTAATTAATTAGTATATTATGTTTTACACAACTCTGTGTTTTTTATACTTTTTCGTAAATTTTCGTACACAATCTATGTCATCATGTTGTTCATATTATCCTTCTATATATGACTCGTTTTCTTTTATTAACTATTTATACAAAGTCTTATTTCTGTGGTTTCCATATTTAATTATACACTTTCCTTTTAAATTAATTTCATTATTTCAACCCAAAAAGAATGATTTTAATATGAAATGTTTTTTTGAAAAAGATTTGTATACTTCAAATTAAATAAATTAAAATGTTTTATATCTTTTTATAAAAAGAATTATTGCGGTTATTATTATTATTAATTGTCATTTTTATTGTAAAATAACTAAGTGCTTAAATTCTTTCAAAAATATTTTAGAATGCTTGAACGTGAATTGAACTTTTTCAGAAAAATAGTACAGGAAATCGAAATAGAAACAAACCATTGTTCTATATGCAATTCTCAATTTATTTTTTGTTTTAACCCAGTAAATATTTGTCAATTTTGTCAGAGTGAAGTTTGTGGCAATTGCATGGTATTTATTAAATCACCGAAAGTTATGCAATTGTGCAAATTGTGCCACAAAGAATGGTGAATTATTTTTTATTAATAAAAATATTACAATCTTTTAATATTAATTTATTAAATTATTAATTATCGAAAATTATTAAATAATATTTTAAATCGTAAATGAAATGTTATAAAATTAATAAGAAATTGGATAATTGATTAATTATTTAATAAAACTAACAAATTATTAAATAAAAAAAAAGATTTCTTATGAAATAAATTATATAATTAATTTAGGCTAAAACAAGTCAAATCGGGGAACTGGTTGCTTGAAATAGCTAGAAAAACGGACAGACAAATATCTGTTTCAGAAAGAAATCAGAAAATATCAGTGATCCAGAAAGGTCAGATAAAAAGTTCTGTCAATTAAAATTAATACGATGTATAATTAATTGTAATTATTTAATTATATGTTTTTGCTGGAATATGTCAAGATTTTATTAGAGAATTCAATATCAAAACATAATATATTGAATAAGAATAAACGTATTTGACTGTTCATATGAAAATAGCGAGATCTAGTAATAAATTTCCTCGAATTCCCTAGGAAAATTACAAAAATTAAATCATTTTTTGACTGCTAGATTTTCCTTTCTATATTATTTACAGAGATTTTAAATTATTAATAGATTATTACTAGACATGTATTTATAATTTATATTATAATTTATTCCAATTACAAATGAAAATAAATTAAAAATATTAAAAAATTTTTAACATTTTATTAAATTATAATTAAAATCTTTCTTTGTTTTAAATGCATTTTTAATGTGTTTATAAAATTTCCTCATTTTTATGATAAATATGCTAAAAAATATCAATGAAACATACGGAATATCATTAATTAAAAAAAAATAAAAATCGTATTTGTAAAGTGTTTTAAGCCGAGGATTGAATATTTCAAATAATTTGTTAAAATGATTTAAAATAATTTTAAATAGTAAATAATTAAAATTAGGAATAAATTTTTATTAAATAAATGTAGAATAATTATAAAATAACCGCGAGGTTTAAATTTCGCAATAAATTTTAAATACTAAATTATAAATTAGTAAATGTTAAATAATAAATGTTAAATATAAAGTTTTAATACTGAATTTTAGATATTAAATTTTAAATATTAAAATAGTAAAATCGTTTGATAAATTATTTTGAAAGTATTTGATTCAAGGCTGAAAAAGTTTGTTTAAAAATTAAATAATTGTATTATTAATATTGTATTATTAATACACTTTTGTATTATGACTTTATCTGCTAAAAATAATATAGAAGATGTTCTTGTAACATCTAACAGTATTCTTTCACATAAATTTGAGAGTATATCAAGAAATTTGAATCAAGAATTAAAAAAAAAGTTGATGGTAATAATCCTTTCCCCTTTCAATTGGTTATTTATTAAAAGTTCTTTTCTGTGTGCTTAGTTAATTTCATTCAATGACGCCTATACGCGATATTATACGAAAATTCATCTAATAAAAATAACCATTATATGCGACAAATCGTTCAAAAGTTAAAATTAAAAATTGGTTAGATTTTATTTTAAAGTTTTCATTGTAATATATTATGTATTTATCGAGCGCAAATCGTGTTCTTGACAAAATGGCTAACCAGACGCAGGAAAGATTGTACCCAAAATAAATTAAAAATAGAGAGGTATGCATTATTTAACCCTATAACCAGTGGCGTAGCAATAGGTTGTGCAGGTTGTGCACGGCACAAGGGCCCAGGACGAAAAATTAGTAAAATTTATACGTTCAAGCATTATAAATTCCCCGATTGTCATCAAACCAAGCATCGCTTTGGCGTTTGTTTTGTTTTTATTAAGACAGCAACCACAGTTTGGACGGTTTATACATTTAATATTATTAGGAATCTATATTGGATATAGTTGTAAACCACATATGTCACACCCATTCATCTATTAAATTATTTGCTTTACTTGACGTTGGTTTTTTTATGTGATGAGGACTTGTTTATTAATAAAACGTCAAATCCAATTTACTTGCCTACTCGATTCAAAATGGCGGTATAACGACATCATGGCAGAGGTCATAGAGTTTTGTTGTAAATCCGTAACAACCGGCTCGCGCGAGCCCGGGCGAGCCGGCTCCAGCACACCACTGCCTGTTTCATAATATCCTGAATTTTCAAGTGTGCGTTAGATAAAGAATGTTCTTTAATTTTTTTTGCGAAGAAAAGCCTGTCTACTATCTTTTTTAGTTCCATTTGGAGTTATGGAACACGAAATCCATTCCTTAGAAACATGTACTTTTTTTCTGTCTCAGTTGCTAAACATTTAATTTGCGAACAATCTTTACATCCTAATTTGCCATCTTTTATTATCAGCCATTTATATTGTTCTGTAAATAAACTTACTTGCTTTTCATTCCAACAATCAGGCAATTGGGTATTAATATTGGTATTTGAAAATAAATCTTCCTCAATTTCTACAGGTACAATAGATGCTCCTTCAATATGTTCGTTAAAATCAGGTGTTATGATATTTGAGTTTATTTGTGTAACTGCAGAATTGTTTAATCTATTGCCAATTGTTTTTTCAGTCACTGTCGGCTGCGGAGCAAAATACGACAATAAATTTCCCTGTTTTCTCTTCATTTTAGGTAAACAATCACTATAATTTACATTTTACAATTTGTTTTAATATATTTTAATAATAATTATTACCGTATATTTCGGCGTGTAAGACGACCCTTAAAGTCAAAAAATCACCCTTGAAAATTGTGGGTCGTCTTATACAACCGATATAAAAGAAAGTATTACAGTACAGGTAGTTGTATTTATACTAGTTGTATTTAAACTACTACAACCGATATATGATAAATCATAAAAATTTGCTCTAATTTTCTACCTCGTCTTATCTGACGGTCGCCTTATACGCCGAAATATAAGGTACTTACCTATTAGAAATTGTAAATTTAGTTTTAATATTTTTATATTAAACTAGCCAGCTATTAATTTTATTTTATTAAACTAAAACGTGTACACATTAATACATTCCAGCCTAATATGAAAGACTATGTAAATTGTTATAGCAATACAAAACTATATATAACACAAATTCAAATATCAAAGCCTACTACCATCAAAATAAGTAATTAACGGTTAGTTTTAAATTTTTGTTTGGCAATTTAACAACCGGCTCGGCAATTTCTTTTATTGCCAACAAACGGCTCGCGCGAGCCGGCTCCAGCACACCACTGGTTTTATTTAACTTAACCATATTTTATCTTCCTTCATAAAATTTTTTTAATCTAGAAATGAAGTAGTAAGATGCATACTTCACCAAGTGATTTATACATAATTATGGAAATACCTTATTTTGCTAAAACTAGGAAATCTGTCATTTTCGAAGCGAAACAAATTAAAAAGCAAACTTAAACCAATTTGACTTTTTATATTATACCTTTACGTAATTATTGCAATATTTCACACTACATTATTTCATCATTATAATTATTATTATTATTATTAAATATAAACAGTACAAGCTTTGTGATACCCAAAGCAAATCCCAATAGTAGACTAGTTTCGAGATTTTGGCTCTCATCAGTACTATGCAGGAGACGCGAAAGATTTCTCTTCGCGCCAGGTAAGTATACAATATTGCTGATACTTTACCTGCTACATTGGAAATCACATCACTTGCAAATTAGCTAAATCACAGAAAAAATATCTGCAAACTTGTAAACATGGCGTATGAAAAATCATATTTGCCTCTGGAGACACCGTCATACACAGAAACTGTTTACAAGTGCATCCGTAAACCTCTAGCATTTTAGCCTTTTAATGTTTATATTAATGTTTATATTATTTTAATGTTAGACATCCGTAAAAAAATATTTTACACTATTATTATTTATTATTATTATTATCATTATTATTATTGCAATTTTTAAAATATTCATTTAAATATTTAAATTGTTGTATTAATTTTGATTGGTTAAAAAAAGATTTAACAACATCCAAATTAAGTAAGCGCTTAATATTATGACCGCTTCACTGAACCTCAAAACATAATTTAGTAGTATTTACGTCACGTTGATAAAAAAGTATATGTATTTATTCTGTTTTTATAAGAGTTTAATAAACATTAATTTCAATATTTTTTGTTAATTTTGTTTGAATAAATTATTGTATTCGAAAAAAATTTTGATAATAATCATGTTACAATATCTGATATTTTGTACGTCTAATGATGATAAGTAAAAGTGTGTATGAATTATTTGTATCAATAATATTTCTCAAACTAATAATACTAAATTTTTTGATGATGCAATTGGGAAGTAGTATATTCCTTATATTTTATAAATATGTTCGAGTTTGTTTTATTAAATACATGTTTTTACTTAATGTCGGATTTTTACAAGGATATTGAAATATTTATATTGTAAATTAGTTGTGAATAGGAAAAAAGGATAAAACAAATTTAGTTAAATAAAATTAGGGATATCCATTAAAAACGGCTCAGTTCAACCTGTTTTAAACGCTTAATTAAATATAATTTTTTAATTAAAATATTTACTAATTGTCATATTAATGTTTTGGTACAGCCTTTCTCAAATTATCAAGGAAATCCACACTTGAAATATTAGTGTACCTTATATATTCTTTTGATCTATATTCTTACAAACATTAATATGAAAATTATTGAATTAATAAAAATCCAAGATGAAACCAAAAGATAAATATGATAAAATATTTTCTGTTTGACAAATCTTTATATATTTAAATAAAAATAAAAACAAAAAGAATATAATTTATATTAAATTTTAAATTATTTATTATTATTTTATTTAAAAAAGTCAAAAAGGAAAAATAAAAACTGAGATTGCAATTCTATGCGAATTGCATGTTGATAGAAGAATTGCGTTTTTCAAGAAATATGTTTAGAGTTTGGAAATTTTCTATGAAATTTCAAATAAAAAATAATCATTTCTTGTTTCTATTTGAATAAATAAATGAAGATTGGTTTATAAATACTCGAAAAGGTGGTGTTAAAATGTTTAACAGTAAAATCCTGTATTTAGTTTTTGTTCATCTTCGAGCTGTTTTCTCACATTTTCCGTATCGCCTTTATCAAGTGAAAATAAATGAAATAAAAACAAAACCGAAAATTTCTATTTCATAGAATTTATTTTTTATTTTTGCCAGAATGAAAATAAATTATAATGTTTACAGAAATGTTATACTCTGTCAATAATTATGTATCTATATAATAAAACTAATCAAACAGATTTGTGGGATTCATATTTTTGACAATTAATTAAATTTTTTAATTAATTTAATTGTTTTGTTTGAAATCACTGATTAAGCCAAAATTTATCCTGATTTCCCTGTACTAAATATGTTCCCTGTTCAGCCCAGCTTGTGACATGATTTTCTGTTCACACATTTTCCATATGGGCTTTCATGAAATGAAATGATATCTGAATATATTTGGTACATAACTTGTTTTTACCGACCCAATTATTTATTTAGTTATTTTATATTTATATATTATATGTAACTTTATATATTGTTATTTATATAAAAATATTCAAATCTTTATAATTATTATATGGTTTTAATTATGAATAAATATACAACAACCTATTTTATATTTTAAATATATGTGTTAGATATGAGAATCCACGAAGGACCAGTAAACCTTTAATGTACGCTTACCAAGAACAAATAGATGAAACTAATAACTAGTTAAAATATACCCCCTTAAAAATATATCCAGAGGACCACATAGTGCAAACGAGTGGTACATATATTTCTAAATACAATTCCACACATATTAATCCGACAGCCTCTTTAAAAGAAAGTAAAATATTTTCCCCAAAGACAAAATCACTACTGCTAAGTGATTGACACAACCTTATGGCATATTTCTTATTGAAGAGAACCAACTATTACAAGTTGTGGAAATTTTTAGACAATACAACTACTTGAATGTACACATTTTTAAACAATATTCTGAAGATTTCCCACTGAATTCATATCCGTACTAAAAGGAGCCCATAACATTTAATCCTTCCAAATTAAGATATCTGTGTTAGATGTAAATTTAAAATGTAAATCTAATTCGAGTTGCTAATAGACCGACATGAGATCTTTTATTAAAGTTCCAATACCCTTTTCACCAACAACTAGAACTATTCATCATGGGTAAAGTGTACAAAAATTATATATTATGTTACAAATTTAAGAAATTTAAGTAAGATTTACACCTTGATATTCACATAATAAGGTTATTAGAAGTTGCTAATACATCATCTAAATTATTTTTTAAATCCGGTTCAAAAGTTAACTACATAATTCCAATTTATTTAATGAAATATTGTATAACAAATTTTCAGCGTTGAATAAAATATTTCAAAAAACCATTTATTAAAATTTCGATATTTAAAATATATTTATTTAAAAATGATCCGGTTAGAAAGCTTGTTTAATTTAAAAATTTAAAAATTTCAGTTTAAAATTTTTTTTCAAAGTTATTTTAAATAGTTAATTATTTATCATTTAAAATTATCTTAATAATTTTTGAAATATTTAACTCTCAGCTGAAAACACCTCATAAAGGGAAAATAATTTCAATAAAACTTATTAGTTAATATTAGAATGTAAATAAATTACTAGAAATATTAGAAATAATAAATGTGAAATATTTAAATTATAAATTATAATAAATGGCTTTGAAATAAATACTAGATATCATTTATTAATTAAATTATTTATAAATAATTAATTAAGAAAATCTATTTGAAGAATTAACTGATTATTAATAAAGCAAATTTTATTAAGAAATTTGAGAATTTGTTTTAATAAATAAAACTACCTTATTTTATTTAATGTCTATTAGCAAATGACTTTTTTGCCATTCATAATTGAAGACTGGAACAGGAATCGGAAGAATGAACGAATTTTTTTATTTCACTTTTTATTTTTGTTTCGTTCTTTGAAATAAAAGTTCAAAATTTCAAAAATTATTGTTTATAACAATTGTAACATTTAAAACATGACACCAAATGCCTTAGATCAATTTTTTACAACATTAAACATTTCAGAAATATCACTGTTTTGAGAGGCTGACAATAAGGACAAAAATATTTCAATTTTGTACACACAAAATATTATACAGAGAAATTTCTATAGAATAACTTTTCATTTGAATGGGAAATTTTTAAAATTTTAAAAATGGGGAAAAACATTTTTGATACCCCTTTACTCCATTTTTCTTCTCTGTTGTTTATGATTTAGTATTTTTTTCTTTACTGGTCATACAATTTAGACATAATTTTTTTATAATACAATGCATATATTATTTATAACTGAATTTAACATTATTTTAAAATATTATATTTAAATTGATATTAAATTATTTGTAATTTAAAAATATTTGAATATTCAATAAAATTTCAATAAGTAAAATATCAGATAAAACGAGTAAATCTATCAAAAAACTATAAAAAACTCATTATAGTGGAATAAAAAATACCCAAATATTTGGCAGATAAAGATAACAGGGATTAAATAAAATAAAATAAAAAGAAATATTTTTCAAGACCCAAATACGGGATTGACCACAATCCGGCTACTACATTCCGTTCAAATCTGACGTAAATAATTTTTTCCTAAATAATTTTTTACTAAATAATTTTTTCCCTTACTAAAGTTATTCTAAATTAATTTTAAAAACGTATTTAATAAGAATTTTTTTACATCAATCATTGAAATTTTTAAAATATGAAAATAATTTAAATTATTTTTAATTTAATTTGATTTTTCTTCTTCGTGGACCACAGTTTAAGAACCTACGTTTAGACAGTTAATACCGTAAAGAACTTCGATTATTCTCTCAATAAACGGTTCGCTTTAATAGTGGTAAAGTTTACCACTAAAAACATTGTTATTGTTATCCGTATTCCTGTCTATTTGATAATTTCAGAAATCTGTAAGCTAAAAAAATTTTACACAAAGATGACCATGACGTTGTAAACACGAATTCCAAAATAAGAATATTATATAGGTTATTGTCAATTTGAACTGATGGTGGGAAAATTTGAAAGACAAAATTGAAAACAATAGATTTCTAAATTCAGTACTATTTAAACTTAGGATTTCCAAGTTACTTTTTAAAATTAAATATTTAATTTCCAAATAAAAACATAAAAACACACTATATAAAACTTTTATTTTCCGGAAAACTTAAAGTCGAATATTACAAAAATTAAATCTTGTACAGTTAGGTGCCTCAATAATGATTAACTACAGAAATATAACCCTCTTTAAGGAAATTATTATTATTATTATTATTATTATTATTATTATTATTATTATTATTATTATTATTATTATTATTATTATTATTATTATTATTATTATTATTATTTTAAACAATTAAATGATAATTGAAGCCTTTTGTTGCGAATAATAGATATATAATACAAATGAAAAAATTTCAACTACAAGATATTCCTTTTCAATTCTTGGAATTTAGTTTCTTCTATTTTCAAATGCTTTTGATTTTCTCTTTTATTTTCTTTTATTAACTTTTTCTTGAGAATTTAAAAATTTTAAAAGAAATTAAGAGAAATCAACTTGTTAATAAAGGAAATGAATACCAAGAATATCATCAAAATTCTTACTGTTATCCTCGAGAACACCTACTTTAATTTTGAAGAAAGGGTCTATAAACAAGTTAAAGGTCTGCCTATGGGTTCTAACATATCAGGATTGTTAGCAATAATCTTTATGGATAACCTCGAACGACAAACACTGATGACCATCGGATTCTACTCAAGATATGAAGATGATATCTTTTTCACGACCAAAAGCCGAAAAGAAGCGGAGGAAATATTTCATACATATTTCATACATACAGATATTAAGTTTGAAATCGAATATCCGGTAGAAGATGGATTCCTCAATATACTGGATTAAAAATTAAAATAAAAGTAGATACTACAAAATACGGGTTCTACAGAAACCAGTCATAAAAATGAGAAACAAAAGATATTCAATCGATATACTAAAGAAAATGAGAACTATAAACAGTAATTAAACTTCAATAAAATCTTACACAGAGAGGGATATTGGGGTAAGAACATTAAAAAAATGAATTCGACCATAAAAAGATATAGTGGAATAACAAAAAAAGGAGAAATATTTTTATTTGAATATTCCATTTATCAGTCACATACTCGACTTCAAAATCCTAAAAGAACTTTAACGCACTGGTCTCCCAATTCGTATAGCACATAGATCTTGGACATTAAGAAAAGTTCTGACAAACAACACAAAAAAAGAAAATAATTCCACAATGGAAAATTGCCAGAAACCGAAAAATATATGGTTTCGAAAAAGCGTTGTCTATAGCATCACGTGCAATGTATGCAAGGAAATATAGATTGGAAGTACGCTCAGGACCTTGCATCAGAGTTAAAGAACATCTAGATCCTGGTGGAAAATCTTCAACATACAGACATCTCCAACAATGTTAACCAAGGAAGAAAGAAAAAATATATCGATTGAAATCTTAGCCAATGAAAACATTAAAAAAAAAGACAGATTTAAAGAAGTAATTCTCATCATAAATAGACGACCAACAATCAACAGTGTTGATTTAACACTAAATAAGAGATCAATGAAATCATCAGTTTGATTTGTTGTTATTGACCCTGAGAATAGCTTTTAAAAAAATTAAATTAAAAATTAAAAAATAATAATTTAAAATGATATAGATTATATTAAATCAAATTTTAAGGAAATATACTTTTAAAGGATCATTAGGAATAAAAATCAAAATCAAAACATTTTTTTAAAATATTCAAATTGCGTATATAAATAGTTATTGGAAACTATATTTTATAAATATTTTAAGATATTATTTATTAAAGTAGGTTTCTATGAGCTAATTATAGATCCTATATAAAAAGAAACCAATATAATAAAAGAAAACAACAGGAACGTTGTATTTTAAAAAACAAGGCTATATAGATTTTATTTTTCAATATAAGATCCATTTTGGTCGACACACTTGCTCCAGTGATACAAGAGTTAAGAGGCCGTCACACTTCGATATTCGACAGAATGTAGCATGATTTGACAAACAATTTGAAAATGTACTCTTCCATGCAGATTGAATATTAAAATTAACGATTTTTTTGTAACCATAGATAATATATTATGATATCACTAGAATTATGATTTCTCAAATACTATTTTATTTAATGGTGTAGACCGAGTACATATTGAACGCATTACATATAAAATTTAGATAATGTCGCTTGACAAATGAAATTTAAAATTTATTTATTTCCAAGGACTGACTGCAAATTGATGTCGAAATCATCGTATTACGCCCAGATTTCTTTCATCAAATCAAAATGTTCACATTTTATGTAAATAAAGTCAACTACAAGTTTTGGTATTTGATAACAGTTTCACGGATGATCAAAACATACGCATGGGCCAAGGTTTTGACAACCATAATATATATTTTTTTGAAGAGCTTATCTTTTTTTGAAAAATTAGTGAAATTTAAAATAAAATCTGTAATTTTCAGAATATTTAAAAATTTATCAAAGTATTTATAAAAATATTATTAACCATTATTATTTCAGAAATAGTAAAATTAGTACAAGAAAAAGTAGAACATTCTAAAGCTAATGATTTCAAGACACAAATTGATAATCTTATATGCAAAAGTAAGTTTTATTCTAATATAACTAAACTATAATAATAATAATAATAATAATAATAATAATAATAATAATAATAATAATAATAATAATAATAATAATAATCATGATAATAATAATTTTATTGCTTTAAAAACACCAAACAAACCATTTGAAAAGTTTAGAACTTAAAACCATTTAGAGAAACAAATTAACAAAATTATTCAAAATTTTATGTAAATTTGGGATTATTTGCAACTAAATCTTTATTTATTTTTTTTTAATTATTTATTTTTTGAAATATAAATTTCTTTTCTAATATAACTGACTTTCTTACACATTGTAGCCGGGCACCTCGAACACTAGACTAGTCTATAGCGGGTGTTTTTCGCGATTAGCACAAAAA